>CAMPDV010002256.1:0-70544 GCA_946699065.1 Loxodes magnus | reverse complement strand
CATTTTTCGTCTTATAATCTTTTTTCCAAAAATCATATTAAAACTCACTTCCTACTTTTCTTCGCTTCTTTTTAAATTCCCTCTTTCTATAATCACTGACTTAACATTTTTCGTCTTATAATCTTTTTTCCAAAAATCATATTAAAACTCACTTCCTACTTTTCTTCGCTTCTTTTTAAATTCCCTCTTTCTATAATCACTGACTTAACATTTTTCGTCTTTTTAAATAAATCTTTTTTCCAAAAATCATATTAAAACTCACTTCCTACTTTTCTTCGCTTCTTTTTAAATTCCCTTATTCTATAATCACTGACTTAACATTTTTCGTCTTTAAATCTTTTTTCCAAAAATCATATTAAAACTCACTTCCTACTTTTCTTCGCTTCTTTTTAAATTCCCTCTTTCTATAATCACTGACTTAACATTTTTCGTCTTTAAATAATCTTTTTTCCAAAAATCATATTAAAACTCACTTCCTACTTTTCTTCGCTTCTTTTTAAATTCCCTCTTTCTATAATCACTGACTTAACATTTTTCGTCTTATAATCTTTTTTTCCAAAAAATCATATTAAAACTCACTTCCTACTTTTCTTCGCTTCTTTTTAAATTCCCTCTTTCTATAATCACTTTCTTAACATTTTTCGTCTTATAAAAATCATATTAAAACTCACTTCCTACTTTTCTTCGCTTCTTTTTATCCTTTTTTTTTTCCAAAAATCATATTAAAACTCACTTCCTACTTTTCTTCGCTTCTTTTTAAATTCCCTCTTTCTATAATCACTTTCTTAACATTTTTCGTCTTTATAAAAATCTTTTTTCCTACTTTTCTTCGCTTCTTTTTATTCCCTCTTTCTAAAATCATATTAAAACTCACTTCCTACTTTTCTTCGCTTCTTTTTAAATTCCCTCTTTCTATAATCACTTTCTTAACATTTTTCGTCTTTAAATCTTTTTTCAAAAATCAAAATCATATTAAAACTCACTTCCTACTTTTCTTCGCTTCTTTTTAAATTCCCTCTTTCTATAATCACTTTCTTATAATCACACTTCCTACTTTTCTTCGCTCTTTTTAAATTCCCTCTTTCTATAATCACTTTTTAACATCGTCTTTAAATCTTTTTTCCTAAAATCATATTAAAACTCACTTCCTACTTTTCTTCGCTTCTTTTCAAATTCCCTCTTTATATGATCACTTTTTTAACATTTTTCGTCTTTAAATCTTTTTTCCTAATATCTCACTTTTTTTAATATGATCACTTTCTTAACATTTTTCGTCTTTAAATCTTTTTTCCTAAAATCATATTTCCTACTTTTCTTCGCTTCTTTTCAAATTCACTTTTAATCATATTAAAACTCACTTCCTACTTTTCTTCGCTTCTTTTTAAATTCCCTCTTTCTATAATCACTTTCTTAACATTTTTCGTCTTTTTAAATTCCCTCTTTCTATAATCACTTTCTTAACATCGTCTTTTCTCCAAAAATCATATTAAAACTCACTTCCTACTTTTCTTCGCTTCTTTTTAAATTCCCTCTTTCTATAATCACTTTCTTAACATTTTTCGTCTTTATAATCTTTTTTCAATAAAATCATATTAAAACTCACTTCCTACTTTTCTTCGCTTCTTTTTAAATTCCCTCTTTCTATAATCACTGACTTAACATTTTTCGTCTTATAATCTTTTTTCCAAAAATCATATTAAAACTCACTTCCTACTTTTCTTCGCTTCTTTTTAAATTCCCTCTTTCTATAATCACTTTCTTTTTCGTCTTTAACATTTTTCGTCTTATAATCTTTTTTTCCAAAAAATCATATTAAAACTCACTTCCTACTTTTCTTCGCTTCTTTTTAAATTCCCTCTTTCTATAATCACTTTCTTAACATTTTTCGTCTTATAATCTTTTTTCCAAAAATCATATTAAAACTCACTTCCTACTTTTCTTCGCTTCTTTTTAAATTCCCTTATTCTATAATCACTGACTTAACATTTTTCGTCTTATAATCTTTTTTCCAAAAATCATATTAAAACTCACTTCCTACTTTTCTTCGCTTCTTTTTAAATTCCCTCTTTCTATAATCACTGACTTAACATTTTTCGTCTTATAATCTTTTTTCCAAAAATCATATTAAAACTCACTTCCTACTTTTCTTCGCTTCTTTTTAAATTCCCTCTTTCTATAATCACTGACTTAACATTTTTCGTCTTTAAATCTTTTTTCAATAAAATCATATTAAAACTCACTTCCTACTTTTCTTCGCTTCTTTTTAAATTCCCTCTTTCTATAATCACTGACTTAACATTTTTCGTCTTATAATCTTTTTTCCAAAAATCATATTAAAACTCACTTCCTACTTTTCTTCGCTTCTTTTTAAATTCCCTCTTTCTATAATCACTTTCTTAACATTTTTCGTCTTTAAATCTTTTTTCCAAAAATCATATTAAAACTCACTTCCTACTTTTCTTCGCTTCTTTTTAAATTCCCTCTTTCTATAATCACTTTCTTAACATTTTTCGTCTTATAATCTTTTTTCCAAAAATCATATTAAAACTCACTTCCTACTTTTCTTCGCTTCTTTTTAAATTCCCTCTTTCTATAATCACTTTCTTAACATTTTTCGTCTTTTTAAATTCCCTCTTTCTATAATCACTGACTTTTTTTCGTCTTATAATCTTTTTTTCCAAAAATCATATTAAAACTCACTTCCTACTTTTCTTCGCTTCTTTTTAAATTCCCTCTTTCTATAATCACTGATTAACATTTTTCATAATCTTTTTTCCAAAAATCATATTAAAACTCACTTCCTACTTTTCTTCGCTTCTTTTTAAATTCTTAACATTTTTTTTCGTCTTATAATCTTTTTTCCAAAAATCATATTAAAACTCACTTCCTACTTTTCTTCGCTTCTTTTTAAAATAATCACTGACTTAACATTTTTCGTCTTATAATCTCCACATTCCACTTCCTACTTTTCTTCGCTTCTTTTTAAATTCCCTCTTTCTATAATCACTGACTTAACATTTTTCGTCTTTAAATCAAAAATTATTTCACTTCCTACTTTTCTTCGCTTCTTTTTAAATTCCCTCTTTCTATAATCACTGACTTAACATTTTTCGTCTTATAATCATCATATTAAAACTCACTTCCTACTTTTCTTCGCTTCTTTTTAAATTCCCTTATTCTATAATCTGACTTAATTCCAAAAATCATATTAAAACTCACTTTACTTTTCTTCGCTCTTTTCCCTTATTCTATAATCTGACTTTTTTTCGTCTTTAAATCTTTTTTCCAAAAATCATATTAAAACTCACTTCCTACTTTTCTTCGCTTCTTTTTAAATTCCCTCTTTCTATAATCACTTTCATTTTTCGTCTTTAAATCATCATATTTCACTTCCTACTTTTCTTCGTCTTTAAATCTTTTTATCACTGACTTAACATTTTTCGTCTTTAAATCATCATATTAAAACTCACTTCCTACTTTTCTTCGCTTCTTTTTAAATTCCCTCTTTCTATAATCACTGACTTAACATTTTTCGTCTTATAATCTTTTTTCCAAAAATCATATTAAAACTCACTTCCTACTTTTCTTCGCTTCTTTTTAAATTCCCTTATTCTATAATCACTGACTTAACATTTTTCGTCTTTAAATCTTTTTTCCAAAAATCATATTAAAACTCACTTCCTACTTTTCTTCGCTTCTTTTTAAATTCCCTTAATAATCACTGACTTAACATTTTTCGTCTTATAATCTTTTTTCCAAAAATCATATTAAAACTCACTTCCTACTTTTCTTCGCTTCTTTTTAAATTCCCTCTTTCTATAATCACTGACTTAACATTTTTCGTCTTATAATCATCATATTTCACTTCCTACTTTTCTTCGCTTCTTTTTAAATTCCCTCTTTCTATAATCACTGACTTAACAATAATCATCATATTAAAACTCACTTCCTACTTTTCTTCGCTTCTTTTTAAATTCCCTCTTTCTATAATCACTTTCTTAACATTTTTCGTCTTATAATCTTTTTTCCAAAAATCATATTAAAACTCACTTCCTACTTTTCTTCGCTTCTTTTTAAATTCCCTTATTCTATAATCACTGACTTAACATTTTTCGTCTTTAAATCTTTTTTCCAAAAATCATATTAAAACTCACTTCCTACTTTTCTTCGCTTCTTTTTAAATTCCCTCTTTCTATAATCACTTTCTTAACATTTTTCGTCTTATAATCTTTTTTCCAAAAATCATATTAAAACTCACTTCCTACTTTTCTTCGCTTCTTTTTAAATTCCCTTATTCTATAATCACTGACTTAACATTTTTCGTCTTTAAATCTTTTTTCCAAAAATCATATTAAAACTCACTTCCTACTTTTCTTCGCTTCTTTTTAAATTCCCTCTTTCTATAATCACTGACTTAACATTTTTCGTCTTATAATCTTTTTTCCAAAAATCATATTAAAACTCACTTCCTACTTTTCTTCGCTTCTTTTTAAATTCCCTCTTTCTATAATCACTGACTTAACATTTTTCGTCTTATAATCTTTTTTCCAAAAATCATATTAAAACTCACTTCCTACTTTTCTTCGCTTCTTTTTAAATTCCCTCTTTCTATAATCACTTTTTTAACATTTTTCGTCTTATAATCTTTTTTCCAAAAATCATATTAAAACTCACTTCCTACTTTTCTTCGCTTCTTTTTAAATTCCCTCTTTCTATAATCACTTTCTTAACATTTTTCGTCTTTAAATCTTTTTTCAAAAAATCATATTAAAACTCACTTCCTACTTTTCTTCGCTTCTTTTTAAATTCCCTCTTTCTATAATCACTTTCTTAACATTTTTCGTCTTTAAATCTTTTTTCCAAAAATCATATTAAAACTCACTTCCTACTTTTCTTCGCTTCTTTTTAAATTCCCTCTTTCTATAATCACTGACTTAACATTTTTCGTCTTTAAATCTTTTTTCCAAAAATCATATTAAAACTCACTTCCTACTTTTCTTCGCTTCTTTTTAAATTCCCTCTTTCTATAATCACTGACTTAACATTTTTCGTCTTATAATCTTTTTTTCCAAAAATCATATTAAAACTCACTTCCTACTTTTCTTCGCTTCTTTTTAAATTCCCTCTTTCTATAATCACTGACTTAACATTTTTCGTCTTATAATCTTTTTTCCAAAAATCATATTAAAACTCACTTCCTACTTTTCTTCGCTTCTTTTTAAATTCCCTCTTTCTATAATCACTGACTTAACATTTTTCGTCTTATAATCTTTTTTCCAAAAATCATATTAAAACTCACTTCCTACTTTTCTTCGCTTCTTTTTAAATTCCCTCTTTCTATAATCACTTTCTTAACATTTTTCGTCTTTAAATCTTTTTTCCAAAAATCATATTAAAACTCACTTCCTACTTTTCTTCGCTTCTTTTTAAATTCCCTCTTTCTATAATCACTTTCTTAACATTTTTCGTCTTATAATCTTTTTTCCAAAAATCATATTAAAACTCACTTCCTACTTTTCTTCGCTTCTTTTTAAATTCCCTCTTTCTATAATCACTTTCTTAACATTTTTCGTCTTATAATCTTTTTTCCAAAAATCATATTAAAACTCACTTCCTACTTTTCTTCGCTTCTTTTTAAATTCCCTCTTTCTATAATCACTGACTTAACATTTTTCGTCTTATAATCTTTTTTCCAAAAATCATATTAAAACTCACTTCCTACTTTTCTTCGCTTCTTTTTAAATTCCCTCTTTCTATAATCACTGACTTAACATTTTTCGTCTTATAATCTTTTTTCCAAAAATCATATTAAAACTCACTTCCTACTTTTCTTCGCTTCTTTTTAAATTCCCTCTTTCTATAATCACTGACTTAACATTTTTCGTCTTATAATCTTTTTTCCAAAAATCATATTAAAACTCACTTCCTACTTTTCTTCGCTTCTTTTTAAATTCCCTCTTTCTATAATCACTGACTTAACATTTTTCGTCTTTAATCTTTTTTCCAAAAATCATATTAAAACTCACTTCCTACTTTTCTTCGCTTCTTTTTAAATTCCCTCTTTCTATAATCACTTTCTTAACATTTTTCGTCTTTAAATCTTTTTTCCAAAAATCATATTAAAACTCACTTCCTACTTTTCTTCGCTTCTTTTTAAATTCCCTCTTTCTATAATCACTTTCTTAACATTTTTCGTCTTATAATCTTTTTTCCAAAAATCATATTAAAACTCACTTCCTACTTTTCTTCGCTTCTTTTTAAATTCCCTCTTTCTATAATCACTTTCTTAACATTTTTCGTCTTATAATCTTTTTTCCAAAAATCATATTAAAACTCACTTCCTACTTTTCTTCGCTTCTTTTTAAATTCCCTCTTTCTATAATCACTTTCTTAACATTTTTCGTCTTATAATCTTTTTTCCAAAAATCATATTAAAACTCACTTCCTACTTTTCTTCGCTTCTTTTTAAATTCCCTCTTTCTATAATCACTGACTTAACATTTTTCGTCTTATAAATCTTTTTTCCAAAAATCATATTAAAACTCACTTCCTACTTTTCTTCGCTTCTTTTTAAATTCCCTCTTTCTATAATCACTGACTTAACATTTTTCGTCTTATAATCTTTTTTCCAAAAATCATATTAAAACTCACTTCCTACTTTTCTTCGCTTCTTTTTAAATTCCCTCTTTCTATAATCACTTTCTTAACATTTTTCGTCTTATAATCTTTTTTCCAAAAATCATATTAAAACTCACTTCCTACTTTTCTTCGCTTCTTTTTAAATTCCCTCTTTCTATAATCACTTTCTTAACATTTTTCGTCTTATAATCTTTTTTCCAAAAATCATATTAAAACTCACTTCCTACTTTTCTTCGCTTCTTTTTAAATTCCCTCTTTCTATAATCACTTTCTTAACATTTTTCGTCTTATAATCTTTTTTCCAAAAATCATATTAAAACTCACTTCCTACTTTTCTTCGCTTCTTTTTAAATTCCCTCTTTCTATAATCACTTTCTTAACATTTTTCGTCTTATAATCTTTTTTCCAAAAATCATATTAAAACTCACTTCCTACTTTTCTTCGCTTCTTTTTAAATTCCCTCTTTCTATAATCACTTTCTTAACATTTTTCGTCTTATAATCTTTTTTCCAAAAATCATATTAAAACTCACTTCCTACTTTTCTTCGCTTCTTTTTAAATTCCCTCTTTCTATAATCACTTTCTTAACATTTTTCGTCTTTAAATCTTTTTTCAATAAAATCATATTAAAACTCACTTCCTACTTTTCTTCGCTTCTTTTTAAATTCCCTCTTTCTATAATCACTTTCTTAACATTTTTCGTCTTTAAATCTTTTTTCCAAAAATCATATTAAAACTCACTTCCTACTTTTCTTCGCTTCTTTTTAAATTCCCTCTTTCTATAATCACTTTCTTAACATTTTTCGTCTTTAAATCTTTTTTCAAAAAATCATATTAAAACTCACTTCCTACTTTTCTTCGCTTCTTTTTAAATTCCCTCTTTCTATAATCACTTTCTTAACATTTTTCGTCTTTAAATCTTTTTTCCAAAAATCATATTAAAACTCACTTCCTACTTTTCTTCGCTTCTTTTTAAATTCCCTCTTTCTATAATCACTTTCTTAACATTTTTCGTCTTTAAATCTTTTTTCCAAAAATCATATTAAAACTCACTTCCTACTTTTCTTCGCTTCTTTTTAAATTCCCTCTTTCTATAATCACTTTCTTAACATTTTTCGTCTTTAAATCTTTTTTCAATAAAATCATATTAAAACTCACTTCCTACTTTTCTTCGCTTCTTTTTAAATTCCCTCTTTCTATAATCACTTTCTTAACATTTTTCGTCTTATAATCTTTTTTCCAAAAATCATATTAAAACTCACTTCCTACTTTTCTTCGCTTCTTTTTAAATTCCCTCTTTCTATAATCACTTTCTTAACATTTTTCGTCTTATAATCTTTTTTCCAAAAATCATATTAAAACTCACTTCCTACTTTTCTTCGCTTCTTTTTAAATTCCCTCTTTCTATAATCACTTTCTTAACATTTTTCGTCTTATAATCTTTTTTCCAAAAATCATATTAAAACTCACTTCCTACTTTTCTTCGCTTCTTTTTAAATTCCCTCTTTCTATAATCACTTTCTTAACATTTTTCGTCTTTAAATCTTTTTTCCAAAAATCATATTAAAACTCACTTCCTACTTTTCTTCGCTTCTTTTTAAATTCCCTCTTTCTATAATCACTTTCTTAACATTTTTCGTCTTTCTTTTTTCCAAAAATCATATTTTTCCTACTTTTCTTCGCTTCTTTTTAAATTCCCTCTTTCTATAATCACTTTCTTAACATTTTTCGTCTTATAATCTTTTTTCCAAAAATCATATTAAAACTCACTTCCTACTTTTCTTCGCTTCTTTTTAAATTCCCTCTTTCTATAATCACTTTCTTAACATTTTTCGTCTTATAATCTATTAAAACTCACTTCCTACTTTTCTTCGCTTCTTTTTAAATTCCCTCTTTCTATAATCACTTTCTTAACATTTTTCGTCTTATAATCTTTTTTCCAAAAATCTTTTCTTCGCTTCTTTTTAAATTCCCTCTTTCTATAATCACTTTCTTAACATTTTTCGTCTTTAAATCTTTTTTCCAAAAATCATATTAAAACTCACTTCCTACTTTTCTTCGCTTCTTTTTAAATTCCCTCTTTCTATAATCACTTTCTTAACATTTTTCGTCTTTAAATCTTTTTTCCAAAAATCATATTAAAACTCACTTCCTACTTTTCTTCGCTTCTTTTTAAATTCCCTCTTTCTATAATCACTTTCTTAACATTTTTCGTCTTATAATCTTTTTTCCAAAAATCATATTAAAACTCACTTCCTACTTTTCTTCGCTTCTTTTTAAATTCCCTCTTTCTATAATCACTTTCTTAACATTTTTCGTCTTATAATCTTTTTTCCAAAAATCATATTAAAACTCACTTCCTACTTTTCTTCGCTTCTTTTTAAATTCCCTCTTTCTATAATCACTTTCTTAACATTTTTCGTCTTTAAATCTTTTTTCAAAAAATCATATTAAAACTCACTTCCTACTTTTCTTCGCTTCTTTTTAAATTCCCTCTTTCTATAATCACTTTCTTAACATTTTTCGTCTTATAATCTTTTTTCCAATAAAATCATATTAAAACTCACTTCCTACTTTTCTTCGCTTCTTTTTAAATTCCCTCTTTCTATAATCACTTTCTTAACATTTTTCGTCTTATAATCTTTTTTCCAAAAATCATATTAAAACTCACTTCCTACTTTTCTTCGCTTCTTTTTAAATTCCCTCTTTCTATAATCACTTTCTTAACATTTTTCGTCTTATAATCTTTTTTCCAAAAATCATATTAAAACTCACTTCCTACTTTTCTTCGCTTCTTTTTAAATTCCCTCTTTCTATAATCACTTTCTTAACATTTTTCGTCTTTAAATCTTTTTTCAATAAAATCATATTAAAACTCACTTCCTACTTTTCTTCGCTTCTTTTTAAATTCCCTCTTTCTATAATCACTTTCTTAACATTTTTCGTCTTTAAATCTTTTTTCAATAAAATCATATTAAAACTCACTTCCTACTTTTCTTCGCTTCTTTTTAAATTCCCTCTTTCTATAATCACTTTCTTAACATTTTTCGTCTTTAAATCTTTTTTCCAAAAATCATATTAAAACTCACTTCCTACTTTTCTTCGCTTCTTTTTAAATTCCCTCTTTCTATAATCACTTTCTTAACATTTTTCGTCTTATAATCTTTTTTCCAAAAATCATATTAAAACTCACTTCCTACTTTTCTTCGCTTCTTTTTAAATTCCCTCTTTCTATAATCACTTTCTTAACATTTTTCGTCTTATAATCTTTTTTCCAAAAATCATATTAAAACTCACTTCCTACTTTTCTTCGCTTCTTTTTAAATTCCCTCTTTCTATAATCACTTTCTTAACATTTTTCGTCTTTAAATCTTTTTTCAATAAAATCATATTAAAACTCACTTCCTACTTTTCTTCGCTTCTTTTTAAATTCCCTCTTTCTATAATCACTTTCTTAACATTTTTCGTCTTATAAATCTTTTTTCCAAAAATCATATTAAAACTCACTTCCTACTTTTCTTCGCTTCTTTTTAAATTCCCTCTTTCTATAATCACTTTCTTAACATTTTTCGTCTTTAAATCTTTTTTCCAAAAATCATATTAAAACTCACTTCCTACTTTTCTTCGCTTCTTTTTAAATTCCCTCTTTCTATAATCACTTTCTTAACATTTTTCGTCTTATAATCTTTTTTCCAAAAATCATATTAAAACTCACTTCCTACTTTTCTTCGCTTCTTTTTAAATTCCCTCTTTCTATAATCACTTTCTTAACATTTTTCGTCTTATAATCTTTTTTCCAAAAATCATATTAAAACTCACTTCCTACTTTTCTTCGCTTCTTTTTAAATTCCCTCTTTCTATAATCACTTTCTTAACATTTTTCGTCTTTAAATCTTTTTTCCAAAAATCATATTAAAACTCACTTCCTACTTTTCTTCGCTTCTTTTTAAATTCCCTCTTTCTATAATCACTTTCTTAACATTTTTCGTCTTATAATCTTTTTTCCAAAAATCATATTAAAACTCACTTCCTACTTTTCTTCGCTTCTTTTTAAATTCCCTCTTTCTATAATCACTTTCTTAACATTTTTCGTCTTTAAATCTTTTTTCAATAAAATCATATTAAAACTCACTTCCTACTTTTCTTCGCTTCTTTTTAAATTCCCTCTTTCTATAATCACTTTCTTAACATTTTTCGTCTTTAAATCTTTTTTCAATAAAATCATATTAAAACTCACTTCCTACTTTTCTTCGCTTCTTTTTAAATTCCCTATAATCACTTTCTTAACATTTTTCGTCTTTAAATCTTTTTTCCAAAAATCATATTAAAACTCACTTCCTACTTTTCTTCGCTTCTTTTTAAATTCCCTCTTTCTATAATCACTTTCTTAACATTTTTCGTCTTTAAATCTTTTTTCCAAAAATCATATTAAAACTCACTTCCTACTTTTCTTCGCTTCTTTTTAAATTCCCTCTTTCTATAATCACTTTCTTAACATTTTTCGTCTTATAATCTTTTTTCCAAAAATCATATTAAAACTCACTTCCTACTTTTCTTCGCTTCTTTTTAAATTCCCTCTTTCTATAATCACTTTCTTAACATTTTTCGTCTTATAATCTTTTTTCCAAAAATCATATTAAAACTCACTTCCTACTTTTCTTCGCTTCTTTTTAAATTCCCTCTTTCTATAATCACTTTCTTAACATTTTTCGTCTTATAATCTTTTTTCCAAAAATCATATTAAAACTCACTTCCTACTTTTCTTCGCTTCTTTTTAAATTCCCTCTTTCTATAATCACTGACTTAACATTTTTCGTCTTATAATCTTTTTTCAATAAAATCATATTAAAACTCACTTCCTACTTTTCTTCGCTTCTTTTTAAATTCCCTCTTTCTATAATCACTTTCTTAACATTTTTCGTCTTATAATCTTTTTTCCAAAAATCATATTAAAACTCACTTCCTACTTTTCTTCGCTTCTTTTTAAATTCCCTCTTTCTATAATCACTTTCTTAACATTTTTCGTCTTTAAATCTTTTTTCAATAAAATCATATTAAAACTCACTTCCTACTTTTCTTCGCTTCTTTTTAAATTCCCTCTTTCTATAATCACTATTAACATTTTTCGTCTTTACTTTTTTCTCATATTAAAACTCACTTCCTACTTTTCTTCGCTTCTTTTTAAATTCTTTTTCTATAATCACTTTCTTAACATTTTTCGTCTTTAAAATCATATTAAAACTCACTTCCTACTTTTCTTCGCTTCTTTTTAAATTCCCTCTTTCTATAATCACTATTAACATTTTTCGTCTTATAATCTTTTTTCCAAAAATCATATTAAAACTCACTTCCTACTTTTCTTCGCTTCTTTTTAAATTCCCTCTTTCTATAATCACTTTCTTAACATTTTTCGTCTTTAAATCTTTTTTCCAAAAATCATATTAAAACTCACTTCCTACTTTTCTTCGCTTCTTTTTAAATTCCCTCTTTCTATAATCACTTTCTTAACATTTTTCGTCTTTAAATCTTTTTTCAATAAAATCATATTAAAACTCACTTCCTACTTTTCTTCGCTTCTTTTTAAATTCCCTCTTTCTATAATCACTTTCTTAACATTTTTCGTCTTATAATCTTTTTTCAATAAAATCATATTAAAACTCACTTCCTACTTTTCTTCGCTTCTTTTTAAATTCCCTCTTTCTATAATCACTTTCTTAACATTTTTCGTCTTATAATCTTTTTTCCAAAAATCATATTAAAACTCACTTCCTACTTTTCTTCGCTTCTTTTTAAATTCCCTCTTTCTATAATCACTTTCTTAACATTTTTCGTCTTATAATCTTTTTTCCAAAAATCATATTAAAACTCACTTCCTACTTTTCTTCGCTTCTTTTTAAATTCCCTCTTTCTATAATCACTTTCTTAACATTTTTCGTCTTATAATCTTTTTTCCAAAAATCATATTAAAACTCACTTCCTACTTTTCTTCGCTTCTTTTTAAATTCCCTCTTTCTATAATCACTTTCTTAACATTTTTCGTCTTTAAATCTTTTTTCCAAAAATCATATTAAAACTCACTTCCTACTTTTCTTCGCTTCTTTTTAAATTCCCTCTTTCTATAATCACTTTCTTAACATTTTTCGTCTTATAATCTTTTTTCCAAAAATCATATTAAAACTCACTTCCTACTTTTCTTCGCTTCTTTTTAAATTCCCTCTTTCTATAATCACTTTCTTAACATTTTTCGTCTTATAATCTTTTTTCCAAAAATCATATTAAAACTCACTTCCTACTTTTCTTCGCTTCTTTTTAAATTCCCTCTTTCTATAATCACTTTCTTAACATTTTTCGTCTTATAATCTTTTTTCCAAAAATCATATTAAAACTCACTTCCTACTTTTCTTCGCTTCTTTTTAAATTCCCTCTTTCTATAATCACTTTCTTAACATTTTTCGTCTTATAATCTTTTTTCCAAAAATCATATTAAAACTCACTTCCTACTTTTCTTCGCTTCTTTTTAAATTCCCTCTTTCTATAATCACTTTCTTAACATTTTTCGTCTTTAAATCTTTTTTCCATAAAATCATATTAAAACTCACTTCCTACTTTTCTTCGCTTCTTTTTAAATTCCCTCTTTCTATAATCACTTTCTTAACATTTTTCGTCTTATAATCTTTTTTCCAAAAATCATATTAAAACTCACTTCCTACTTTTCTTCGCTTCTTTTTAAATTCCCTTTTTCTATAATCACTTTCTTAACATTTTTCGTCTTATAATCTTTTTTCCAAAAATCATATTAAAACTCACTTCCTACTTTTCTTCGCTTCTTTTTAAATTCCCTCTTTCTATAATCACTTTCTTAACATTTTTCGTCTTATAATCTTTTTTCCAAAAATCATATTAAAACTCACTTCCTACTTTTCTTCGCTTCTTTTTAAATTCCCTCTTTCTATAATCACTTTCTTAACATTTTTCGTCTCTTATAATCTTTTTTCAATAAAATCATATTAAAACTCACTTCCTACTTTTCTTCGCTTCTTTTTAAATTCCCTCTTTCTATAATCACTTTCTTAACATTTTTCGTCTTTAAATCTTTTTTCAATAAAATCATATTAAAACTCACTTCCTACTTTTCTTCGCTTCTTTTTAAATTCCCTCTTTCTATAATCACTTTCTTAACATTTTTCGTCTTATAATCTTTTTTCCATAAAATCATATTAAAACTCACTTCCTACTTTTCTTCGCTTCTTTTTAAATTCCCTCTTTCTATAATCACTTTCTTAACATTTTTCGTCTTATAATCTTTTTTCCAAAAATCATATTAAAACTCACTTCCTACTTTTCTTCGCTTCTTTTTAAATTCCCTCTTTCTATAATCACTTTCTTAACATTTTTCGTCTTATAATCTTTTTTCCAAAAATCATATTAAAACTCACTTCCTACTTTTCTTCGCTTCTTTTTAAATTCCCTCTTTCTATAATCACTTTCTTAACATTTTTCGTCTTTAAATCTTTTTTCAATAAAATCATATTAAAACTCACTTCCTACTTTTCTTCGCTTCTTTTTAAATTCCCTCTTTCTATAATCACTTTCTTAACATTTTTCGTCTTATAATCTTTTTTCCAAAAATCATATTAAAACTCACTTCCTACTTTTCTTCGCTTCTTTTTAAATTCCCTTTTTCTATAATCACTCACTTCTTAACATTTTTCGTCTTATAATCTTTTTTCCTAATAAAATCATATTAAAACTCACTTCCTACTTTTCTTCGCTTCTTTTTAAATTCCCTCTTTCTATAATCACTTTCTTAACATTTTTCGTCTTATAATCTTTTTTCCAAAAATCATATTAAAACTCACTTCCTACTTTTCTTCGCTTCTTTTTAAATTCCCTTTTTCTATAATCACTTTCTTAACATTTTTCGTCTTTTTAAATCTTTTTTCCTTTCTTAAAATCATATTAAAACTCACTTCCTACTTTTCTTCGCTTCTTTTTAAATTCCCTCTTTCTATAATCACTTTCTTAACATTTTTCGTCTTTAAATCTTTTTTCAATAAAATCATATTAAAACTCACTTCCTACTTTTCTTCGCTTCTTTTTAAATTCCCTCTTTCTATAATCACTTTCTTAACATTTTTCGTCTTATAATCTTTTTTCCAAAAATCATATTAAAACTCACTTCCTACTTTTCTTCGCTTCTTTTTAAATTCCCTCTTTCTATAATCACTTTCTTAACATTTTTCGTCTTTAAATCTTTTTTCAATAAAATCATATTAAAACTCACTTCCTACTTTTCTTCGCTTCTTTTTAAATTCCCTCTTTCTATAATCACTTTCTTAACATTTTTCGTCTTATAATCTTTTTTCAATAAAATCATATTAAAACTCACTTCCTACTTTTCTTCGCTTCTTTTTAAATTCCCTCTTTCTATAATCACTTTCTTAACATTTTTCGTCTTATAATCTTTTTTCCAAAAATCATATTAAAACTCACTTCCTACTTTTCTTCGCTTCTTTTTAAATTCCCTCTTTCTATAATCACTTTCTTAACATTTTTCGTCTTATAATCTTTTTTCCAAAAATCATATTAAAACTCACTTCCTACTTTTCTTCGCTTCTTTTTAAATTCCCTCTTTCTATAATCACTTTCTTAACATTTTTCGTCTTTAAATCTTTTTTCAATAAAATCATATTAAAACTCACTTCCTACTTTTCTTCGCTTCTTTTTAAATTCCCTCTTTCTATAATCACTTTCTTAACATTTTTCGTCTTATAATCTTTTTTCCAAAAATCATATTAAAACTCACTTCCTACTTTTCTTCGCTTCTTTTTAAATTCCCTCTTTCTATAATCACTTTCTTAACATTTTTCGTCTTTAAATCTTTTTTCAATAAAATCATATTAAAACTCACTTCCTACTTTTCTTCGCTTCTTTTTAAATTCCCTCTTTCTATAATCACTTTCTTAACATTTTTCGTCTTTAAATCTTTTTTCAATAAAATCATATTAAAACTCACTTCCTACTTTTCTTCGCTTCTTTTTAAATTCCCTCTTTCTATAATCACTTTCTTAACATTTTTCGTCTTATAATCTTTTTTCCAAAAATCATATTAAAACTCACTTCCTACTTTTCTTCGCTTCTTTTTAAATTCCCTCTTTCTATAATCACTTTCTTAACATTTTTCGTCTTATAATCTTTTTTCCAAAAATCATATTAAAACTCACTTCCTACTTTTCTTCGCTTCTTTTTAAATTCCCTCTTTCTATAATCACTTTCTTAACATTTTTCGTCTTATAATCTTTTTTCCAAAAATCATATTAAAACTCACTTCCTACTTTTCTTCGCTTCTTTTTAAATTCCCTCTTTCTATAATCACTTTCTTAACATTTTTCGTCTTTAAATCTTTTTTCAATAAAATCATATTAAAACTCACTTCCTACTTTTCTTCGCTTCTTTTTAAATTCCCTCTTTCTATAATCACTTTCTTAACATTTTTCGTCTTATAATCTTTTTTCAATAAAATCATATTAAAACTCACTTCCTACTTTTCTTCGCTTCTTTTTAAATTCCCTCTTTCTATAATCACTTTCTTAACATTTTTCGTCTTATAATCTTTTTTCCAAAAATCATATTAAAACTCACTTCCTACTTTTCTTCGCTTCTTTTTAAATTCCCTCTTTCTATAATCACTTTCTTAACATTTTTCGTCTTATAATCTTTTTTCCAAAAATCATATTAAAACTCACTTCCTACTTTTCTTCGCTTCTTTTTAAATTCCCTTTTTCTATAATCACTTTCTTAACATTTTTCGTCTTTAAATCTTTTTTCCAAAAATCATATTAAAACTCACTTCCTACTTTTCTTCGCTTCTTTTTAAATTCCCTCTTTCTATAATCACTTTCTTAACATTTTTCGTCTTATAATCTTTTTTCCAAAAATCATATTAAAACTCACTTCCTACTTTTCTTCGCTTCTTTTTAAATTCCCTCTTTCTATAATCACTTTCTTAACATTTTTCGTCTTTAAATCTTTTTTCAATAAAATCATATTAAAACTCACTTCCTACTTTTCTTCGCTTCTTTTTAAATTCCCTCTTTCTATAATCACTTTCTTAACATTTTTCGTCTTTAAATCTTTTTTCAATAAAATCATATTAAAACTCACTTCCTACTTTTCTTCGCTTCTTTTTAAATTCCCTCTTTCTATAATCACTTTCTTAACATTTTTCGTCTTATAATCTTTTTTCCAAAAATCATATTAAAACTCACTTCCTACTTTTCTTCGCTTCTTTTTAAATTCCCTCTTTCTATAATCACTTTCTTAACATTTTTCGTCTTATAATCTTTTTTCCAAAAATCATATTAAAACTCACTTCCTACTTTTCTTCGCTTCTTTTTAAATTCCCTCTTTCTATAATCACTTTCTTAACATTTTTCGTCTTATAATCTTTTTTCCAAAAATCATATTAAAACTCACTTCCTACTTTTCTTCGCTTCTTTTTAAATTCCCTCTTTCTATAATCACTTTCTTAACATTTTTCGTCTTTAAATCTTTTTTCCAAAAATCATATTAAAACTCACTTCCTACTTTTCTTCGCTTCTTTTTAAATTCCCTCTTTCTATAATCACTTTCTTAACATTTTTCGTCTTTAAATCTTTATTCAATAAAATCATATTAAAACTCACTTCCTACTTTTCTTCGCTTCTTTTTAAATTCCCTCTTTCTATAATCACTTTCTTAACATTTTTCGTCTTATAATCTTTTTTCCAAAAATCATATTAAAACTCACTTCCTACTTTTCTTCGCTTCTTTTTAAATTCCCTCTTTCTATAATCACTTTCTTAACATTTTTCGTCTTATAATCTTTTTTCCAAAAATCATATTAAAACTAAAACTCACTTCCTACTTTTCTTCGCTTCTTTTTAAATTCCCTCTTTCTATAATCACTTTCTTAACATTTTTCGTCTTTAAATCTTTTTTCCAAAAATCATATTAAAACTCACTTCCTACTTTTCTTCGCTTCTTTTTAAATTCCCTCTTTCTATAATCACTTTCTTAACATTTTTCGTCTTTAAATCTTTTTTCCAAAAATCATATTAAAACTCACTTCCTACTTTTCTTCGCTTCTTTTTAAATTCCCTCTTTCTATAATCACTTTCTTAACATTTTTCGTCTTATAATCTTTTTTCCAAAAATCATATTAAAACTCACTTCCTACTTTTCTTCGCTTCTTTTTAAATTCCCTCTTTCTATAATCACTTTCTTAACATTTTTCGTCTTATAATCTTTTTTCCAAAAATCATATTAAAACTCACTTCCTACTTTTCTTCGCTTCTTTTTAAATTCCCTCTTTCTATAATCACTTTCTTAACATTTTTCGTCTTATAATCTTTTTTCAATAAAATCATATTAAAACTCACTTCCTACTTTTCTTCGCTTCTTTTTAAATTCCCTCTTTCTATAATCACTTTCTTAACATTTTTCGTCTTATAATCTTTTTTCAATAAAATCATATTAAAACTCACTTCCTACTTTTCTTCGCTTCTTTTTAAATTCCCTCTTTCTATAATCACTTTCTTAACATTTTTCGTCTTATAATCTTTTTTCCAAAAATCATATTAAAAAAATCTCACTTCCTACTTTTCTTCGCTTCTTTTTAAATTCCCTCTTTCTATAATCACTTTCTTAACATTTTTCGTCTTAATCTTTTTTCCAATCTTTTTTCCTAAAAATCATATTAAAACTCACTTCCTACTTTTCTTCGCTTCTTTTTAAATTCCCTCTTTCTATAATCACTTTCTTAACATTTTTCGTCTTATAATCTTTTTTCCAAAAATCATATTAAAACTCACTTCCTACTTTTCTTCGCTTCTTTTTAAATTCCCTCTTTCTATAATCACTTTCTTAACATTTTTCGTCTTATAATCTTTTTTCCAAAAATCATATTAAAACTCACTTCCTACTTTTCTTCGCTTCTTTTTAAATTCCCTCTTTCTATAATCACTTTCTTAACATTTTTCGTCTTATAATCTTTTTTCCAAAAATCATATTAAAACTCACTTCCTACTTTTCTTCGCTTCTTTTTAAATTCCCTCTTTCTATAATCACTTTCTTAACATTTTTCGTCTTTAAATCTTTTTTCCAAAAATCATATTAAAACTCACTTCCTACTTTTCTTCGCTTCTTTTTAAATTCCCTCTTTCTATAATCACTTTCTTAACATTTTTCGTCTTATAATCTTTTTTCCAAAAATCATATTAAAACTCACTTCCTACTTTTCTTCGCTTCTTTTTAAATTCCCTCTTTCTATAATCACTTTCTTAACATTTTTCGTCTTTAAATCTTTTTTCAATAAAATCATATTAAAACTCACTTCCTACTTTTCTTCGCTTCTTTTTAAATTCCCTCTTTCTATAATCACTTTCTTAACATTTTTCGTCTTTAAATCTTTTTTCAATAAAATCATATTAAAACTCACTTCCTACTTTTCTTCGCTTCTTTTTAAATTCCCTCTTTCTATAATCACTTTCTTAACATTTTTCGTCTTATAATCTTTTTTCCAAAAATCATATTAAAACTCACTTCCTACTTTTCTTCGCTTCTTTTTAAATTCCCTCTTTCTATAATCACTTTCTTAACATTTTTCGTCTTATAATCTTTTTTCCAAAAATCATATTAAAACTCACTTCCTACTTTTCTTCGCTTCTTTTTAAATTCCCTCTTTCTATAATCACTTTCTTAACATTTTTCGTCTTATAATCTTTTTTCCAAAAATCATATTAAAACTCACTTCCTACTTTTCTTCGCTTCTTTTTAAATTCCCTCTTTCTATAATCACTTTCTTAACATTTTTCGTCTTATAATCTTTTTTCCAAAAATCATATTAAAACTCACTTCCTACTTTTCTTCGCTTCTTTTTAAATTCCCTCTTTCTATAATCACTTTCTTAACATTTTTCGTCTTATAATCTTTTTTCCAAAAATCATATTAAAACTCACTTCCTACTTTTCTTCGCTTCTTTTTAAATTCCCTCTTTCTATAATCACTTTCTTAACATTTTTCGTCTTATAATCTTTTTTCCAAAAATCATATTAAAACTCACTTCCTACTTTTCTTCGCTTCTTTTTAAATTCCCTCTTTCTATAATCACTTTCTTAACATTTTTCGTCTTTAAATCTTTTTTCAATAAAATCATATTAAAACTCACTTCCTACTTTTCTTCGCTTCTTTTTAAATTCCCTCTTTCTATAATCACTTTCTTAACATTTTTCGTCTTATAATCTTTTTTCAATAAAATCATATTAAAACTCACTTCCTACTTTTCTTCGCTTCTTTTTAAATTCCCTCTTTCTATAATCACTTTCTTAACATTTTTCGTCTTATAATCTTTTTTCCAAAAATCATATTAAAACTCACTTCCTACTTTTCTTCGCTTCTTTTTAAATTCCCTCTTTCTATAATCACTTTCTTAACATTTTTCGTCTTATAATCTTTTTTCCAAAAATCATATTAAAACTCACTTCCTACTTTTCTTCGCTTCTTTTTAAATTCCCTTTTTCTATAATCACTTTCTTAACATTTTTCGTCTTTAAATCTTTTTTCCAAAAATCATATTAAAACTCACTTCCTACTTTTCTTCGCTTCTTTTTAAATTCCCTCTTTCTATAATCACTTTCTTAACATTTTTCGTCTTATAATCTTTTTTCCAAAAATCATATTAAAACTCACTTCCTACTTTTCTTCGCTTCTTTTTAAATTCCCTCTTTCTATAATCACTTTCTTAACATTTTTCGTCTTTAAATCTTTTTTCAATAAAATCATATTAAAACTCACTTCCTACTTTTCTTCGCTTCTTTTTAAATTCCCTCTTTCTATAATCACTTTCTTAACATTTTTCGTCTTTAAATCTTTTTTCAATAAAATCATATTAAAACTCACTTCCTACTTTTCTTCGCTTCTTTTTAAATTCCCTCTTTCTATAATCACTTTCTTAACATTTTTCGTCTTATAATCTTTTTTCCAAAAATCATATTAAAACTCACTTCCTACTTTTCTTCGCTTCTTTTTAAATTCCCTCTTTCTATAATCACTTTCTTAACATTTTTCGTCTTATAATCTTTTTTCCAAAAATCATATTAAAACTCACTTCCTACTTTTCTTCGCTTCTTTTTAAATTCCCTCTTTCTATAATCACTTTCTTAACATTTTTCGTCTTATAATCTTTTTTCCAAAAATCATATTAAAACTCACTTCCTACTTTTCTTCGCTTCTTTTTAAATTCCCTCTTTCTATAATCACTTTCTTAACATTTTTCGTCTTTAAATCTTTTTTCCAAAAATCATATTAAAACTCACTTCCTACTTTTCTTCGCTTCTTTTTAAATTCCCTCTTTCTATAATCACTCTTAACATTTTTCGTCTTTAAATCTTTTTTCAATAAAATCATATTAAAACTCACTTCCTACTTTTCTTCGCTTCTTTTTAAATTCCCTCTTTCTATAATCACTTTCTTAACATTTTTCGTCTTATAATCTTTTTTCCAAAAATCATATTAAAACTCACTTCCTACTTTTCTTCGCTTCTTTTTAAATTCCCTCTTTCTATAATCACTTTCTTAACATTTTTCGTCTTATAATCTTTTTTCCAAAAATCATATTAAAACTCACTTCCTACTTTTCTTCGCTTCTTTTTAAATTCCCTCTTTCTATAATCACTTTCTTAACATTTTTCGTCTTTAAATCTTTTTTCCAAAAATCATATTAAAACTCACTTCCTACTTTTCTTCGCTTCTTTTTAAATTCACTTTTCTATAATCACTTTCTTAACATTTTTCGTCTTTAAATCTTTTTTCCAAAAATCATATTAAAACTCACTTCCTACTTTTCTTCGCTTCTTTTTAAATTCCCTCTTTCTATAATCACTTTCTTAACATTTTTCGTCTTATAATCTTTTTTCCAAAAATCATATTAAAACTCACTTCCTACTTTTCTTCGCTTCTTTTTAAATTCCCTCTTTCTATAATCACTTTCTTAACATTTTTCGTCTTATAATCTTTTTTCCAAAAATCATATTAAAACTCACTTCCTACTTTTCTTCGCTTCTTTTTAAATTCCCTCTTTCTATAATCACTTTCTTAACATTTTTCGTCTTATAATCTTTTTTCAATAAAATCATATTAAAACTCACTTCCTACTTTTCTTCGCTTCTTTTTAAATTCCCTCTTTCTATAATCACTTTCTTAACATTTTTCGTCTTATAATCTTTTTTCAATAAAATCATATTAAAACTCACTTCCTACTTTTCTTCGCTTCTTTTTAAATTCCCTCTTTCTATAATCACTTTCTTAACATTTTTCGTCTTATAATCTTTTTTCCAAAAATCATATTAAAACTCACTTCCTACTTTTCTTCGCTTCTTTTTAAATTCCCTCTTTCTATAATCACTTTCTTAACATTTTTCGTCTTATAATCTTTTTTCCAAAAATCATATTAAAACTCACTTCCTACTTTTCTTCGCTTCTTTTTAAATTCCCTCTTTCTATAATCACTTTCTTAACATTTTTCGTCTTATAATCTTTTTTCAATAAAATCATATTAAAACTCACTTCCTACTTTTCTTCGCTTCTTTTTAAATTCCCTCTTTCTATAATCACTTTCTTAACATTTTTCTTCTTTAAATCTTTTTTCCAAAAATCATATTAAAACTCACTTCCTACTTTTCTTCGCTTCTTTTTAAATTCCCTCTTTCTATAATCACTTTCTTAACATTTTTCGTCTTATAATCTTTTTTCCAAAAATCATATTAAAACTCACTTCCTACTTTTCTTCGCTTCTTTTTAAATTCACTTTTTCTATAATCACTTTCTTAACATTTTTCGTCTTTAAATCTTTTTTCCAAAAATCATATTAAAACTCACTTCCTACTTTTCTTCGCTTCTTTTTAAATTCCCTCTTTCTATAATCACTTTCTTAACATTTTTCGTCTTATAATCTTTTTTCCAAAAATCATATTAAAACTCACTTCCTACTTTTCTTCGCTTCTTTTTAAATTCCCTCTTTCTATAATCACTTTCTTAACATTTTTCGTCTTTAAATCTTTTTTCAATAAAATCATATTAAAACTCACTTCCTACTTTTCTTCGCTTCTTTTTAAATTCCCTCTTTCTATAATCACTTTCTTAACATTTTTCGTCTTTAAATCTTTTTTCAATAAAATCATATTAAAACTCACTTCCTACTTTTCTTCGCTTCTTTTTAAATTCCCTCTTTCTATAATCACTTTCTTAACATTTTTCGTCTTATAATCTTTTTTCCAAAAATCATATTAAAACTCACTTCCTACTTTTCTTCGCTTCTTTTTAAATTCCCTCTTTCTATAATCACTTTCTTAACATTTTTCGTCTTTAAATCTTTTTTCAATAAAATCATATTAAAACTCACTTCCTACTTTTCTTCGCTTCTTTTTAAATTCCCTCTTTCTATAATCACTTTCTTAACATTTTTCGTCTTATAATCTTTTTTCCAAAAATCATATTAAAACTCACTTCCTACTTTTCTTCGCTTCTTTTTAAATTCCCTCTTTCTATAATCACTTTCTTAACATTTTTCGTCTTATAATCTTTTTTCCAAAAATCATATTAAAACTCACTTCCTACTTTTCTTCGCTTCTTTTTAAATTCCCTCTTTCTATAATCACTTTCTTAACATTTTTCGTCTTATAATCTTTTTTCCAAAAATCATATTAAAACTCACTTCCTACTTTTCTTCGCTTCTTTTTAAATTCCCTCTTTCTATAATCACTTTCTTAACATTTTTCGTCTTATAATCTTTTTTCCAAAAATCATATTAAAACTCACTTCCTACTTTTCTTCGCTTCTTTTTAAATTCCCTCTTTCTATAATCACTTTCTTAACATTTTTCGTCTTATAATCTTTTTTCCAAAAATCATATTAAAACTCACTTCCTACTTTTCTTCGCTTCTTTTTAAATTCCCTCTTTCTATAATCACTTTCTTAACATTTTTCTTCTTTAAATCTTTTTTCCAAAAATCATATTAAAACTCACTTCCTACTTTTCTTCGCTTCTTTTTAAATTCCCTCTTTCTATAATCACTTTCTTAACATTTTTCGTCTTATAATCTTTTTTCCAAAAATCATATTAAAACTCACTTCCTACTTTTCTTCGCTTCTTTTTAAATTCCCTCTTTCTATAATCACTTTCTTAACATTTTTCGTCTTTAAATCTTTTTTCCAAAAATCATATTAAAACTCACTTCCTACTTTTCTTCGCTTCTTTTTAAATTCCCTCTTTCTATAATCACTTTCTTAACATTTTTCGTCTTATAATCTTTTTTCCAAAAATCATATTAAAACTCACTTCCTACTTTTCTTCGCTTCTTTTTAAATTCCCTCTTTCTATAATCACTTTCTTAACATTTTATTTCTTATAATCTTTTTTCCAAAAATCATATTAAAACTCACTTCCTACTTTTCTTCGCTTCTTTTTAAATTCCCTCTTTCTATAATCACTTTCTTAACATTTTTCGTCTTATAATCTTTTTTCCAAAAATCATATTAAAACTCACTTCCTACTTTTCTTCGCTTCTTTTTAAATTCCCTCTTTCTATAATCACTTTCTTAACATTTTTCGTCTTATAATCTTTTTTCCAAAAATCATATTAAAACTCACTTCCTACTTTTCTTCGCTTCTTTTTAAATTCCCTCTTTCTATAATCACTTTCTTAACATTTTTCGTCTTATAATCTTTTTTCCAAAAATCATATTAAAACTCACTTCCTACTTTTCTTCGCTTCTTTTTAAATTCCCTCTTTCTATAATCACTTTCTTAACATTTTTCGTCTTATAATCTTTTTTCCAAAAATCATATTAAAACTCACTTCCTACTTTTCTTCGCTTCTTTTTAAATTCCCTCTTTCTATAATCACTTTCTTAACATTTTTCTTCTTTAAATCTTTTTTCCAAAAATCATATTAAAACTCACTTCCTACTTTTCTTCGCTTCTTTTTAAATTCCCTCTTTCTATAATCACTTTCTTAACATTTTTCGTCTTATAATCTTTTTTCCAAAAATCATATTAAAACTCACTTCCTACTTTTCTTCGCTTCTTTTTAAATTCCCTCTTTCTATAATCACTTTCTTAACATTTTTCGTCTTTAAATCTTTTTTCCAAAAATCATATTAAAACTCACTTCCTACTTTTCTTCGCTTCTTTTTAAATTCCCTCTTTCTATAATCACTTTCTTAACATTTTTCGTCTTATAATCTTTTTTCCAAAAATCATATTAAAACTCACTTCCTACTTTTCTTCGCTTCTTTTTAAATTCCCTCTTTCTATAATCACTTTCTTAACATTTTATTTCTTATAATCTTTTTTCCAAAAATCATATTAAAACTCACTTCCTACTTTTCTTCGCTTCTTTTTAAATTCCCTCTTTCTATAATCACTTTCTTAACATTTTTCGTCTTATAATCTTTTTTCCAAAAATCATATTAAAACTCACTTCCTACTTTTCTTCGCTTCTTTTTAAATTCCCTCTTTCTATAATCACTTTCTTAACATTTTTCGTCTTATAATCTTTTTTCCAAAAATCATATTAAAACTCACTTCCTACTTTTCTTCGCTTCTTTTTAAATTCCCTCTTTCTATAATCACTTTCTTAACATTTTTCGTCTTATAATCTTTTTTCCAAAAATCATATTAAAACTCACTTCCTACTTTTCTTCGCTTCTTTTTAAATTCCCTCTTTCTATAATCACTTTCTTAACATTTTTCGTCTTATAATCTTTTTTCCAAAAATCATATTAAAACTCACTAACTACTGCTCTTTTATCTAAAAGCATATTCCTTAAAACTTAAATTCTATCTTCTTTTCTTACTTTACTTCTTCACTTTTTTAGATATTTATAACTTATTTATATTAAAAAGCATATTCCTTTGTAAAACTTAAATTCTATCTTTTTTTCTTACTTTACTTCTTTACTTTTTTAGATATTTATAACTTATTTATGTTTAAACAAATATTCTGTAAAACTTAAATTCTATCTTTTTTTCTTACTTTACTTCTTCACTTTTTTGATATCTATAACTTATTTAGCTTTAAAATCATATTCCTTAAAAATTAACTTCAATCTTTTTTTCTTACTTTACTTCTTTGTTTTTTTAAGATATCTATAAATTCTTTAAATTCAAACAAATATTCCTTAAAACTTAACTTCTATTTTCTTTTCTTACTTTACTTCTTCACTTTTTTAGATATCTATAACTTATTTATATTTAAACAAATATTCTTTAAAAATTAAAATCTATCTTCTTTTCTTATTTTACTTCTTTACTTTTTTAAGATATCTATAACTTCTTTTAACTCGAAGCTACTCCTTAAAACTTAAAATCTATCTTATTTTCTTACTTTACTTCTTCACTTTTTTAGATATCTATAACTTATTTATATTTAAAAGCATATTCCTTAAAACTTAACTTCTATCTTCTTTTCTTACTTGCTTCTTTACTTTTTTAGATATCTATAACTTATTTAGCTTTAAAATAATATTCCTTAAAACTTAAAATCTATCTTCTTTTCTTACTTTACTTCTTCACTTTTTTAGATATCTATAACTTATTTAGCTTTAAAATCATATTCCTTAAAACTTAAAATTAATCTTTTTTTCTTACTTTACTTCTTTACTTTTTTAGATAATTATAAATTCTTTAAATTTGAAAGCATATTCCTTAAAACTTAAATTCTATCTTCTTTTCTTACTTTACTTCTTCACTTTTTTAGATATTTATAACTTATTTAAATTTAAAATAATATTCCTTAAAACTTAAATTCTATCTTCTTTTCTTACTTTACTTCTTCACTTTTTTAGATATTTATAACTTATTTATGTTTAAAATCATATTCCTTAAAACTTAAAATCTATCTTTTGTCTTACTTTACTTCTTCACTTTTTTAGATATTTATAACTTATTTATATTAAAAAGCATATTCCTTAAAACTTAACTTCTATCTTCTTTTCTTACTTTACTTCTTCACTTTTTTAGATATTTATAACTTATTTATATTTAAAAGCATATTCCTTAAAACTTAACTTCTATCTTCTTTTCTTACTTTACTTCTTCACTTTTTTAGATATTTATAACTTATTTATATTTAAAAGCATATTCATTAAAACTTAACTTCTATCTTCTTTTCTTACTTTACTTCTTCACTTTTTTAAAATATCTATAACTTATTTATATTTAAAAGCATATTCCTTAAAAATTAACTTCTATTTTCTTTTCTTACTTTACTTCTTCACTTTTTTAGATATCTATAACTTATTTATATTTAAAAGCATATTCATTAAAACTTAACTTCTATCTTCTTTTCTTACTTTACTTCTTCACTTTTTTAGATATTTATAACTTATTTATGTTTAAACAAATATTCTGTAAAACTTAACTTCTATCTTCTTTTCTTACTTTACTTCTTCACTTTTTTAGATATTTATAACTTATTTATATTAAAAAGCATATTCCTTAAAACTTAACTTCTATCTTCTTTTCTTACTTTACTTCTTCACTTTTTTAGATATCTATAACTATTTATGTTTAAAATCATATTCCTTAAAACTTAAAATCTATCTTTTTTTCTTACTTTACTTCTTTACTTTTTTAGATATCTATAACTTATTTAAATTTGAAAGCATATTCCTTAAAACTTAACTTCTATCTTCTTTTCTTACTTTACTTCTTCACTTTTATAGATATCTATAACTTTTTCATATTTAAACAAATATTCTGTAAAACTTAAATTCTATCTTTTTTTCTTACTTTACTTCTTTACTTTTTAGATATCTATAACTTTTTCATATTTAAACAAATATTCTGTAAAACTTAAAATCTATCTTCTTTTCTTACTTTACTTCTTTACTTTTTTAGATATCTATAACTTATTTATGTTTAAACAAATATTCTGTAAAACTTAACTTCTATCTTCTTTTCTTACTTTACTTCTTCACTTTTTTAGATATTTATAACTTATTTATGTTTAAACAAATATTCTGTAAAACTTAACTTCTATCTTCTTTTCTTACTTTACTTCTTCACTTTTTTAGATATTTATAACTTATTTATATTAAAAAGCATATTCCTTAAAACTTAACTTCTATCTTCTTTTCTTACTTTACTTCTTCACTTTTTTAGATATCTATAACTATTTATGTTTAAAATCATATTCCTTAAAACTTAAAATCTATCTTTTTTTCTTACTTTACTTCTTTACTTTTTTAGATATCTATAACTTATTTAAATTTGAAAGCATATTCCTTAAAACTTAAAATCTATCTTCTTTTCTTACTTTACTTCTTCACTTTTTTAGATATTTATAACTTATTTATGTTTAAACAAATATTCTGTAAAACTTAACTTCTATCTTTTTTTCTTACTTTACTTCTTCAGTTTTTTAGATATTTATAACTTATTTATGTTTAAAATCATATTCCTTAAAACTTAAAATCTATCTTTTTTTCTTAATTTACTTCTTCACTTTTTTAGATATTTATAACTTGTTTATGTTTAAAATAATATTCCTTAAAACTTAACTTCTATTTTCTTTTCTTACTTTACTTCTTCACTTTTTTAGATATCTATAACTTATTTATATTTAAACAAATATTCTTTAAAAATTAAAATCTATCTTTTTTTCTTACTTTACTTCTTCACTTTTTTAGATATCTATAAATTCTTTATATTTAAAAGCATATTCCTTAAAACTTAAAATCTATCTTCTTTTCTTACTTTACTTCTTCACTTTTTAAGATATCTATAAATTCTTTATATTTAAAAGCATATTCCTTAAAACCTAAAATCTATCTTCTTTTCTTACTTTACTTCTTCACTTTTTTTAGATATTTATAACTTATTTATGTTTAAAATCATATTCCTTAAAACATAAAATCTATCTTCTTTTCCTACTTTACTTCTTCACTTTTTTAGATATTTATAACTTATTTAGCTTTAAAATCATATTCCTTAAAACTTAAATTCTATCTTCTTTTCTTACTTTACTTCTTCACTTTTTTAGATATCTATAACTTATTTAGCTTTAAAATCATATTCCTTAAAACTTAAAATCTATCTTCTTTTCTTACTTTACTTCTTCACTTTTTTAGATATCTATAACTTATTTATATTTAAAAAGCATATTCATTAAAACTTAAAATCTATCTTCTTTTCTTACTTTACTTCTTCACTTTTTTAGATATCTATAACTTATTTATGTTTAAACAAATATTCCTTAAAACTTAAAATCTATCTTTTTTTCTTAATTTACTTCTTCACTTTTTTAGATATTTATAACTTATTTATATTAAAAAGCATATTCCTTAAAACTTAAATTCTATCTTCTTTTCTTACTTTACTTCTTCACTTTTTTAGATATCTATAACCTATTTATATTAAAAAGCATATTCCTTAAAACTTAAAATCTATCTTCTTTTCTTACTTTACTTCTTTACTTTTTTAGATATCTATAAATTCTTTATATTTAAAAATAATATTCCTTAAAACTTAAATTCTATCTTCTTTTCTTATTTGCTTCTTCACTTTTTTAGATATTTATAACTTGTTTATGTTTAAACAAATATTCTGTAAAACGTAAATTCTATCTTTTTTTCTTACTTTACTTCTTCACTTTTTTAGATATCTATAACTTCTTTATATTTGAAATAATATTCCTTAAAACTTAACTTCTATCTTCTTTTCTTACTTTACTTCTTCTCTTTTTTGATATCTATAAATTCTTTAAATTTAAACAAATATTCCTTAAAACTTAAATTCTATCTTCTTTTCTTACTTTACTTCTTTACTTTTTTAGATATCTATAACTTATTTAAATTTAAAAGCATATTCCTTAAAACTTAAATTCTATCTTCTTTTCTTACTTTACTTCTTCACTTTTTTAGATATTTATAACTTATTTATGTTTAAAATCATATTCCTTAAAACATAAAATCTATCTTCTTTTCCTACTTTACTTCTTCACTTTTTTAGATATTTATAACTTATTTATGTTTAAAATCATATTCTGTAAAACTTAACTTCTAACTTCTTTTCTTTCTTTGCTTCTTCACTTTTTTAGATATTTATAACTTATTTATGTTTAAAATCATATTCCTTAAAACTTAAAATCTATCTTTTTTTCTTACTTTACTTCTTCACTTTTTTAGATATTTATAACTTATTTATGTTTAAACAAATATTCTGTAAAACTTAACTTCTATCTTCTTTTCTTACTTTACTTCTTCACTTTTATAGATATCTATAACTTTTTCATATTTAAACAAATATTCTGTAAAACTTAAATTCTATCTTTTTTTCTTACTTTACTTCTTTACTTTTTAGATATCTATAACTTATTTATATTTAAAAAGCATATTCCTTAAAACTTAACTTCTATCTTCTTTTCTTACTTTACTTCTTTACTTTTTTAGATATTTATAACTTATTTAGCTTTAAAATCATATTCCTTAAAACTTAAATTCTATCTTCTTTTCTTATTTACTTCTTCACTTTTTTAGATATCTATAACCTATTTATATTAAAAAGCATATTCCTTAAAACTTAAAATCTATCTTCTTTTCTTACTTTACTTCTTTACTTTTTTAGATATCTATAAATTCTTTATATTTAAAAATAATATTCCTTAAAACTTAAATTCTATCTTCTTTTCTTATTTGCTTCTTCACTTTTTTAGATATTTATAACTTGTTTATGTTTAAACAAATATTCTGTAAAACGTAAATTCTATCTTTTTTTCTTACTTTACTTCTTCACTTTTTTAGATATCTATAACTTCTTTATATTTGAAATAATATTCCTTAAAACTTAACTTCTATCTTCTTTTCTTACTTTACTTCTTCTCTTTTTTTATATCTATAAATTCTTTAAATTTAAACAAATATTCCTTAAAACTTAAATTCTATCTTCTTTTCTTACTTTACTTCTTTACTTTTTTAGATATCTATAACTTATTTAAATTTAAAAGCATATTCCTTAAAACTTAAATTCTATCTTCTTTTCTTACTTTACTTCTTCACTTTTTTAGATATTTATAACTTATTTATGTTTAAAATCATATTCCTTAAAACATAAAATCTATCTTCTTTTCCTACTTTACTTCTTCACTTTTTTAGATATTTATAACTTATTTATGTTTAAAATCATATTCTGTAAAACTTAACTTCTATCTTCTTTTCTTACTTTACTTCTTCACTTTTTTAGATATTTATAACTTATTTATGTTTAAAATCATATTCCTTAAAACTTAAAATCTATCTTTTTTTCTTACTTTACTTCTTCACTTTTTTAGATATTTATAACTTATTTATGTTTAAACAAATATTCTGTAAAACTTAACTTCTATCTTCTTTTCTTACTTTACTTCTTCACTTTTATAGATATCTATAACTTTTTCATATTTAAACAAATATTCTGTAAAACTTAAATTCTATCTTTTTTTCTTACTTTACTTCTTTACTTTTTAGATATCTATAACTTATTTATATTTAAAAAGCATATTCCTTAAAACTTAACTTCTATCTTCTTTTCTTACTTTACTTCTTTACTTTTTTAGATATTTATAACTTATATAGCTTTAAAATCATATTCCTTAAAACTTAAATTCTATCTTCTTTTCTTATTTACTTCTTCACTTTTTTAGATATTTATAACTTGTTTATGTTTAAACAAATATTCTGTAAAACGTAAATTCTATCTTCTTTTCTTACTTTACTTCTTCACTTTTTTAGATATCTATAACTGTTTTAGCTTTAAAAGCATATTCCTTAAAACTTAACTTCTATCTTCTTTTCTTACTTTACTTCTTCACTTTTTTAGATATCTATAACTTATTTATATTTAAAAAGCATATTCCTTAAAACTTAACTTCTATCTTCTTTTCTTACTTTACTTCTTTACTTTTTTAGATATCTATAACTTATTTAGCTTTAAAATCATATTCCTTAAAACTTAACTTCTATCTTTTTTTCTTACTTTACTTCTTTACTTTTTTAGATATCTATAACTTATTTAAATTTAAAAAGCATATTCCTTAAAACTTAAATTCTATCTTCTTTTCTTACTTTACTTCTTCACTTTTTTAGATATCTATAACTTATTTAGCTTTAAAATCATATTCCTTAAAACTTAAAATCTATCTTCTTTTCTTACTTTACTTCTTCACTTTTTTAGATATTTATAACTTATTTAAATTTAAAAGAATTTTCCTTAAAACTTAAATTCTATCTTCTTTTCTTACTTTACTTCTTCACTTTTTTAGATATCTATAACTTATTTATATTTAAAAAGCATATTCCTTAAAACTTAAAATCTATCTTCTTTTCTTACTTTACTTCTTCACTTTTTTAGATATTTATAACTTATTTAGCTTTAAAATCATATTCCTTAAAACTTAAAATCTATCTTCTTTTCTTACTTTACTTCTTCACTTTTTTAGATATCTATAACCTATTTATATTTAAAAAAATATTCCTTAAAACTTTACTTTTATCTTCTTTTCTTACTTTACTTCTTCACTTTTTTAGATATTTATAACTTATTTAGCTTTAAAATCATATTCCTTAAAACTTAAATTCTATCTTCTTTTCTTACTTTACTTCTTCACTTTTTTAGATATTTATAACTTATTTAGCTTTAAAATCATATTCCTTAAAACTTAAAATCTATCTTCTTTTCTTACTTTACTTCTTCACTTTTTTAGATATTTATAACTTATTTATGTTTAAACAAATATTCTGTAAAACTTAACTTCAATCTTCTTTTCTTACTTTACTTCTTCACTTTTTTAGATATTTATAACTTATTTATATTAAAAAGCATATTCCTTAAAACTTAACTTCTATCTTCTTTTCTTACTTTACTTCTTCACTTTTTTAGATATCTATAACTATTTATGTTTAAAATCATATTCCTTAAAACTTAAAATCTATCTTTTTTTCTTACTTTACTTCTTCACTTTTTTAGATATCTATAACTATTTATGTTTAAAATCATATTCCTTAAAACTTAAAATCTATCTTCTTTTCTTACTTTACTTCTTTACTTTTTTAGATAGATATAAATTCTTTAAATTTGAAAGCATATTCCTAAAAACTTAAAATCTATCTTCTTTTCTTACTTTACTTCTTCACTTTTTTAGATATCTATAACCTATTTATATTTAAACAAATGTTCCTTAAAACTTAAAATCTATCTTCTTTTCTTACTTTACTTCTTTACTTTTTTAGATAGATATAAATTCTTTAAATTTGAAAGCATATTCCTAAAAACTTAAAATCTATCTTCTTTTCTTACTTTACTTCTTCACTTTTTTAGATATCTATAACCTATTTATATTTAAACAAATGTTCCTTAAAACTTAAAATCTATCTTCTTTTCTTACTTTACTTCTTCACTTTTTTAGATATCTATAACTTATTTATATTTAAAAGCATATTCCTTAAAACTTAAATTCTATCTTCTTTTCTTAATTTACTTCCTTACTTTTTTAGATAATTATAGCTTATTTAAATTTGAAAGCATATTCCTTAAAACTTAACTTCTATCTTTTTTTCTTACTTTACTTCTTCACTTTTTTAGATATTTATAACTTATTTAGCTTTAAAATCATATTCCTTAAAACTTAAAATCTATCTTCTTTTCCTACTTTACTTCTTTACTTTTTTAGATATCTATAACCTATTTATATTTAAAAAAATATTCCTTAAAACTTTACTTTTATCTTATTTTCTTACTTTACTTCTTCACTTTTTTGATATCTATAACCTATTTATATTTAAACAAATGTTCCTTAAAACTTAAATTCTATCTTCTTTTCTTACTTTACTTCTTCACTTTTTTAGATATTTATAACTTGTTTATGTTTAAAAAGCATATTCCTTAAAACTTAAATTCTATCTTCTTTTCTTACTTTACTTCTTCACTTTTTTAGATATTTATAACTTATTTAAATTAAAAATAATATTCCTTAAAACTTAAATTCTATCTTTTTTTCTTACTTTACTTCTTCACTTTTTTAGATATTTATAACTTATTTATGTTTAAAATCATATTCCTTAAAACTTAAAATCTATCTTTTTTTCTTACTTTACTTCTTCACTTTTTTAGATATTTATAACTTATTTAGCTTTAAAATCATATTCCTTAAAACTTAAAATCTATCTTCTTTTCTTACTTTACTTCTTCACTTTTTTAGATATTTATAACTTCTTTATATTTAAAAAGCATATTCTTTAAAACTTTAAATCTATCTTCTTTTTTTACTTTACTTCTTCACTTTTTTAGATATTTATAACTTATTTATATTAAAAAGCATATTCCTTAAAACTTAACTTCTATCTTCTTTTCTTACTTTACTTCTTCACTTTTTTAGATATCTATAACTATTTATGTTTAAAATCATATTCCTTAAAACTTTAAATCTATCTTCTTTTCTTACTTTACTTCTTCACTTTTTTAGATATTTATAACTTATTTAGCTTTAAAATCATATTCCTTAAAACTTAAAATCTATCTTTTGTCTTACTTTACTTCTTCACTTTTTTAGATATTTATAACTTATTTATATTAAAAAGCATATTCTTTAAAACTTAAAATCTATCTTCTTTTCTTACTTTACTTCTTCACTTTTTTAGATATTTATAACTACTTTATATTTAAAAAGCATATTCTTTAAAACTTTAAATCTATCTTCTTTTCTTACTTTACTTCTTCACTTTTTTAGATATTTATAACTTATTTATATTAAAAAGCATATTCCTTAAAACTTAACTTCTATCTTCTTTTCTTACTTTACTTCTTCACTTTTTTAGATATCTATAACTATTTATGTTTAAAATCATATTCCTTAAAACTTAAAATCTATCTTTTTTTCTTACTTTACTTCTTTACTTTTTTAGATATCTATAACTTATTTAAATTTGAAAGCATATTCCTTAAAACTTAAAATCTATCTTCTTTTCTTACTTTACTTCTTCACTTTTTTAGATATTTATAACTTATTTATGTTTAAACAAATATTCTGTAAAACTTAACTTCTATCTTTTTTTCTTACTTTACTTCTTCACTTTTTTAGATATCTATAACTTATTTAGCTTTAAAATAATATTCCTTAAAACTTAACTTCTATCTTTTTTTCTTACTTTACTTCTTTACTTTTTTAGATAATTATAAATTCTTTAAATTTGAAAGCATATTCCTTAAAACTTAAATTCTATCTTCTTTTCTTACTTTACTTCTTCACTTTTTTAGATATTTATAACTTATTTATGTTTAAAATCATATTCCTTAAAACTTAAAATCTATCTTTTTTTCTTACTTTACTTCTTCACTTTTTTAGATATTTATAACTTATTTAGCTTTAAAATCATATTCCTTAAAACTTAAAATCTATCTTCTTTTCTTACTTTACTTCTTCACTTTTTTAGATATTTATAACTTATTTATATTTAAAAAGCATATTCCTTAAAACTTAAATTCTATCTTCTTTTCTTACTTTACTTCTTCACTTTTTTAGATATTTATAACTTATTTATGTTTAAAATCATATTCCTTAAAACTTAAAATCTATCTTTTTTTCTTACTTTACTTCTTCACTTTTTTAGATATCTATAACTTATATAGCTTTAAAATCATATTCCTTAAAACTTAAATTCTATCTTCTTTTCTTACTTTACTTCTTCACTTTTTTAGATATCTATAACTTATTTATATTTAAAAAGCATATTCCTTAAAACTTAAATTCTATCTTCTTTTCTTACTTTAGTTCTTCACTTTTTTAGATATTTATAACTTATTTAAATTAAAAATAATATTCCTTAAAACTTAAATTCTATCTTTTTTTCTTACTTTACTTCTTCACTTTTTTAGATATTTATAACTTATTTAGCTTTAAAATCATATTCCTTAAAACTTAAAATCTATCTTTTTTTCTTACTTTACTTCTTTACTTTTTTAGATATCTATAACTTATTTAAATTTGAAAGCATATTCCTTAAAACTTAAAATCTATCTTCTTTTCTTACTTTACTTCTTCACTTTTTTAGATATTTATAACTTATTTATGTTTAAAATCATATTCCTTAAAACTTAAAATCTATCTTTTGTCTTACTTTACTTCTTCACTTTTTTAGATATTTATAACTTATTTATGTTTAAAATCATATTCCTTAAAACTTAAAATCTATCTTTTTTTCTTACTTTACTTCTTCACTTTTTTAGATATCTATAACTTATATAGCTTTAAAATCATATTCCTTAAAACTTAAATTCTATCTTCTTTTCTTACTTTACTTCTTCACTTTTTTAGATATCTATAACTTATTTATATTTAAAAAGCATATTCCTTAAAACTTAAATTCTATCTTCTTTTCTTACTTTACTTCTTCACTTTTTTAGATATTTATAACTTATTTAAATTTAAAATAATATTCCTTAAAACTTAAATTCTATCTTTTTTTCTTACTTTACTTCTTCACTTTTTTAGATATTTATAACTTATTTATGTTTAAAATCATATTCCTTAAAACTTAAAATCTATCTTTTTTTCTTACTTTACTTCTTCACTTTTTTAGATATCTATAACTTATTTAAATTTGAAAGCATATTCCTTAAAACTTAAAATCTATCTTCTTTTCTTACTTTACTTCTTCACTTTTTTAGATATTTATAACTTATTTAAATTTAAAATAATATTCCTTAAAACTTAAATTCTATCTTTTTTTCTTACTTTACTTCTTCACTTTTTTAGATATTTATAACTTATTTATGTTTAAAATCATATTCCTTAAAACTTAAAATCTATCTTTTGTCTTACTTTACTTCTTCACTTTTTTAGATATTTATAACTTATTTATGTTTAAAATCATATTCCTTAAAACTTAAAATCTATCTTTTTTTCTTACTTTACTTCTTCACTTTTTTAGATATCTATAACTTATTTATATTTAAAAAGCATATTCCTTAAAACTTAAATTCTATCTTCTTTTCTTACTTTACTTCTTCACTTTTTTAGATATTTATAATTTATTTATATTAAAAATCATATTCCTTAAAACTTAAATTCTATCTTTTTTTATTACTTTACTTCTTCACTTTTTTAGATATCTATAACTTATTTATATTTAAAAAGCATATTCCTTAAAACTTAAATTCTATCTTCTTTTCTTACTTTACTTCTTCACTTTTTTAGATATTTATAACTTATTTAAATTTAAAATAATATTCCTTAAAACTTAAATTCTATCTTTTTTTCTTACTTTACTTCTTCACTTTTTTAGATATTTATAACTTATTTATGTTTAAAATCATATTCCTTAAAACTTAAAATCTATCTTTTTTTCTTACTTTACTTCTTTACTTTTTTAGATATCTATAACTTATTTAAATTTGAAAGCATATTCCTTAAAACTTAAAATCTATCTTCTTTTCTTACTTTACTTCTTCACTTTTTTAGATATTTATAACTTATTTATGTTTAAAATCATATTCCTTAAAACTTAAAATCTATCTTTTGTCTTACTTTACTTCTTCACTTTTTTAGATATTTATAACTTATTTATGTTTAAAATCATATTCCTTAAAACTTAAAATCTATCTTTTTTTCTTACTTTACTTCTTCACTTTTTTAGATATCTATAACTTATATAGCTTTAAAATCATATTCCTTAAAACTTAAATTCTATCTTCTTTTCTTACTTTACTTCTTCACTTTTTTAGATATTTATAACTTATTTATGTTTAAAATCATATTCCTTAAAACTTAAAATCTATCTTTTTTTCTTACTTTACTTCTTTACTTTTTTAGATATCTATAACTTATTTAAATTTGAAAGCATATTCCTTAAAACTTAAAATCTATCTTCTTTTCTTACTTTACTTCTTCACTTTTTTAGATATTTATAACTTATTTATGTTTAAAATCATATTCCTTAAAACATAAATTCTATCTTTTTTTCTTACTTTACTTCTTCACTTTTTTAGATATTTATAACTTATTTAGCTTTAAAATCATATTCCTTAAAACTTAAAATCTATCTTCTTTTCTTACTTTACTTCTTCACTTTTTAAGATAATTATAAATTCTTTAAATTTGAAAGCATATTCCTTAAAACTTAAAATCTATCTTCTTTTCTTACTTTACTTCTTCACTTTTTTAGATATTTATAACTTATTTATATTAAAAAGCATATTCCTTAAAACTTAACTTCTATCTTTTTTTCTTACTTTACTTCTTTACTTTTTTAGATATTTATAATTTATTTATATTAAAAAGCATATTCCTTAAAACTTAAAATCTATCTTTTTTTCTTACTTTACTTCCTTACTTTTTTAGATAATTATAGCTTATTTAAATTTGAAAGCATATTCCTTAAAACTTAAATTCTATCTTTTTTTCTTACTTTACTTCTTTACTTTTTTAGATAATTATAAATTCTTTAAATTTGAAAGCATATTCCTTAAAACTTAAAATCTATCTTCTTTTCTTACTTTACTTCTTCACTTTTTTAGATATTTATAACTTATTTATTTTAAAAAGAATTTTCCTTAAAACTCAACTTCTATCTTCTTTTCTTACTTTACTTCTTCACTTTTTTAGATATCTATAACTTATTTATATTTAAAAAGCATATTCCTTAAAACTTAAATTCTATCTTCTTTTCTTACTTTACTTCTTCACTTTTTTAGATATTTATAATTTATTTATATTAAAAAGCATATTCCTTAAAACTTAAAATCTATCTTCTTTTCTTACTTTACTTCTTCACTTTTTTAGATATCTATAACTTATTTATATTTAAAAATCATATTCCTTAAAACTTAACTTCTATCTTCTTTTCTTACTTTACTTCTTCACTTTTTTAGATATTTATAACTTATTTATATTTAAAAGCATATTCCTTAAAACTTAAAATCTATCTTCTTTTCTTACTTTACTTCTTCACTTTTTTAGATATTTATAACTTATTTATGTTTAAAATCATATTCCTTAAAACATAAAATCTATCTTCTATTCCTACTTTACTTCTTCACTTTTTTAGATATTTATAACTTATTTAGCTTTAAAATCATATTCTGTAAAACTTAACTTCTATCTTCTTTTCTTACTTTACTTCTTCACTTTTTTAGATATTTATAACTTATTTAGCTCTAAAATCATATTCCTTAAAACTTAAAATCTATCTTCTTTTCTTACTTTACTTCTTCACTTTTTTAGATATTTATAACTTATTTATGTTTAAAATCATATTCCTTAAAACTTAAAATCTATCTTCTTTTCCTACTTTACTTCTTCACTTTTTTAGATATTTATAACTTATTTAGCTTTAAAATCATATTCCTTAAAACTTAAATTCTATCTTTTTTTCTTACTTTACTTCTTCACTTTTTTAGATATTTATAATTTATTTATATTAAAAATCATATTCCTTAAAACTTAAAATCTATCTTTTTTTCTTACTTTACTTCTTTACTTTTTTAGATAATTATAAATTCTTTAAATTTGAAAGCATATTCCTTAAAACTTAAATTCTATCTTCTTTTCTTACTTTACTTCTTCACTTTTTTAGATATTTATAACTTATTTAGCTTTAAAATCATATTCCTTAAAACTTAAAATCTATCTTCTTTTCTTACTTTACTTCTTCACTTTTTTAGATATCTATAACTTATTTATATTTAAAAAGCATATTCCTTAAAACTTAAAATCTATCTTCTTTTCTTACTTTACTTCTTCACTTTTTTAGATAATTATAGCTTATTTAAATTTAAAAGAATTTTTCTTAAAACTTAAAATCTATCTTCTTTTCTTACTTTACTTCTTCACTTTTTTAGATATTTATAACTTATTTATGTTTAAAATCATATTCCTTAAAACATAAATTCTATCTTCTTTTCTTACTTTACTTCTTCACTTTTTTAGATAATTATAAATTCTTTAAATTTGAAAGCATATTCCTTAAAACTTAAAATCTATCTTCTTTTCTTACTTTACTTCTTCACTTTTTTAGATATTTATAACTTATTTAAATTTAAAAGAATTTTCCTTAAAACTTAAATTCTATCTTCTTTTCTTACTTTACTTCTTCACTTTTTTAGATATCTATAACTTATTTAAATTTAAACAAATATTCTGTAAAACTTAACTTCTATCTTCTTTTCTTACTTTACTTCTTCACTTTTTTAGATATTTATAACTTATTTATGTTTAAAATCATATTCCTTAAAACTTAAAATCTATCTTTTGTCTTACTTTACTTCTTTACTTTTTTAGATAATTATAAATTCTTTAAATTTGAAAGCATATTCCTTAAAACTTAAATTCTATCTTCTTTTCTTACTTTACTTCTTTACTTTTTTAGATATCTATAACTTATTTATGTTTAAACAAATATTCTGTAAAACTTAACTTCTATCTTCTTTTCTTACTTTACTTCTTCACTTTTTTAGATATTTATAATTTATTTATATTAAAAAGCATATTCCTTAAAACTTAAAATCTATCTTCTTTTCTTACTTTACTTCTTCACTTTTTTAGATATCTATAACTTATTTATATTTAAAAATCATATTCCTTAAAACTTAACTTCTATCTTCTTTTCTTACTTTACTTCTTCACTTTTTTAGATATTTATAACTTATTTATGTTTAAAATCATATTCCTTAAAACTTAAAATCTATCTTTTGTCTTACTTTACTTCTTCACTTTTTTAGATATTTATAACTTATTTATATTAAAAAGCATATTCCTTAAAACTTAAAATCTATCTTCTTTTCTTACTTTACTTCTTCACTTTTTTAGATATTTATAACTTATTTATGTTTAAAATCATATTCCTTAAAACTTAAAATCTATCTTTTGTCTTACTTTACTTCTTCACTTTTTTAGATATTTATAACTTATTTATATTTAAAAAGCATATTCCTTAAAACTTAAATTCTATCTTCTTTTCTTACTTTACTTCTTCACTTTTTTAGATATTTATAACTTATTTAAATTTAAAATAATATTCCTTAAAACTTAAATTCTATCTTTTTTTCTTACTTTACTTCTTCACTTTTTTAGATATTTATAACTTATTTATGTTTAAAATCATATTCCTTAAAACTTAAAATCTATCTTTTGTCTTACTTTACTTCTTCACTTTTTTAGATATTTATAACTTATTTATATTAAAAAGCATATTCCTTAAAACTTAAAATCTATATTCTTTTCTTACTTTACTTCTTCACTTTTTTAGATATTTATAACTTATTTATGTTTAAACAAATATTCTGTAAAACTTAACTTCTATCTTCTTTTCTTACTTTACTTCTTCACTTTTTTAGATATCTATAACTTATATAGCTTTAAAATCATATTCCTTAAAACTTAAATTCTATCTTCTTTTCTTACTTTACTTCTTCACTTTTTTAGATATTTATAACTTATTTAAATTTAAAATAATATTCCTTAAAACTTAAATTCTATCTTTTTTTCTTACTTTACTTCTTCACTTTTTTAGATATTTATAACTTATTTATGTTTAAAATCATATTCCTTAAAACTTAAAATCTATCTTTTGTCTTACTTTACTTCTTCACTTTTTTAGATATTTATAACTTATTTATATTAAAAAGCATATTCCTTAAAACTTAAAATCTATCTTCTTTTCTTACTTTACTTCTTCACTTTTTTAGATATTTATATCTTATTTATGTTTAAAATCATATTCCTTAAAACTTAAAATCTATCTTTTGTCTTACTTTACTTCTTCACTTTTTTAGATATTTATAACTTATTTATATTAAAAAGCATATTCCTTAAAACTTAAAATCTATCTTCTTTTCTTACTTTACTTCTTCACTTTTTTAGATATTTATAACTTATTTATGTTTAAAATCATATTCCTTAAAACTTAAAATCTATCTTTTGTCTTACTTTACTTCTTCACTTTTTTAGATATTTATAACTTATTTATATTTAAAAAGCATATTCCTTAAAACTTAAATTCTATCTTCTTTTCTTACTTTACTTCTTCACTTTTTTAGATATTTATAACTTATTTAAATTTAAAATAATATTCCTTAAAACTTAAATTCTATCTTTTTTTCTTACTTTACTTCTTCACTTTTTTAGATATTTATAACTTATTTATGTTTAAAATCATATTCCTTAAAACTTAAAATCTATCTTTTGTCTTACTTTACTTCTTCACTTTTTTAGATATTTATAACTTATTTATATTAAAAAGCATATTCCTTAAAACTTAAAATCTATCTTCTTTTCTTACTTTACTTCTTCACTTTTTTAGATATTTATAACTTATTTATGTTTAAAAAGCATATTCCTTAAAACTTAACTTCTATCTTCTTTTCTTACTTTACTTCTTCACTTTTTTAGATATTTATAACTTATTTAGCTTTAAAATCATATTCCTTAAAACTTAAATTCTATCTTCTTTTCTTACTTTACTTCTTCACTTTTTTAGATATTTATAACTTATTTATGTTTAAACAAATATTCTGTAAAACTTAACTTCTATCTTCTTTTCTTACTTTACTTCTTCACTTTTTTAGATATTTATAACTTATTTATGTTTAAAATCATATTCCTTAAAACTTAAAATCTATCTTTTTTTCTTACTTTACTTCTTTACTTTTTTAGATAATTATAAATTCTTTAAATTTGAAAGCATATTCCTTAAAACTTAAATTCTATCTTCTTTTCTTACTTTACTTCTTCACTTTTTTAGATATTTATAACTTATTTATTTTAAAAAGCATATTCCTTAAAACTTAAAATCTATCTTCTTTTCTTACTTTACTTCTTCACTTTTTTAGATATTTATAACTTATTTATGTTTAAAATCATATTCCTTAAAACTTAAAATCTATCTTCTTTTCTTACTTTACTTCTTCACTTTTTTAGATAATTATAAATTCTTTAAATTTGAAAGCATATTCCTTAAAACTTAAATTCTATCTTCTTTTCTTACTTTACTTCTTCACTTTTTTAGATATTTATAACTTATTTATGTTTAAACAAATATTCTGTAAAACTTAACTTCTATCTTCTTTTCTTACTTTACTTCTTCACTTTTTTAGATATTTATAACTTATTTATGTTTAAAATCATATTCCTTAAAACTTAAAATCTATCTTTTGTCTTACTTTACTTCTTCACTTTTTTAGATATTTATAACTTATTTATATTTAAAAGCATATTCCTTAAAACTTAAAATCTATCTTCTTTTCTTACTTTACTTCTTCACTTTTTTAGATATCTATAACTTATTTAGCTTTAAAATCATATTCCTTAAAACTTAAAATCTATCTTCTTTTCTTACTTTACTTCTTCACTTTTTTAGATATCTATAACTTATTTATATTTAAAAAGCATATTCCTTAAAACTTAAATTCTATCTTCTTTTCTTACTTTACTTCTTCACTTTTTTAGATATTTATAACTTATTTATATTTAAAAGCATATTCCTTAAGACTTAAAATCTATCTTTTTTTCTTACTTTACTTCTTTACTTTTTTAGATAATTATAAATTCTTTAAATTTGAAAGCATATTCCTTAAAACTTAAATTCTATCTTCTTTTCTTACTTTACTTCTTCACATTTTTAGATATTTATAACTTATTTATGTTTAAACAAATATTCTGTAAAACTTAACTTCTATCTTCTTTTCTTACTTTACTTCTTCACTTTTTTAGATATTTATAACTTATTTAGCTTTAAAATCATATTCCTTAAAACTTAAATTCTATCTTCTTTTCTTACTTTACTTCTTCACTTTTTTAGATATTTATAACTTATTTATGTTTAAACAAATATTCTGTAAAACTTAACTTCTATCTTCTTTTCTTACTTTACTTCTTCACTTTTTTAGATATCTATAACTTATTTAGCTTTAAAATCATATTCCTTAAAACTTAAAATCTATCTTCTTTTCTTACTTTACTTCTTCACTTTTTTAGATATTTATAACTTATTTATGTTTAAAATCATATTCCTTAAAACTTAAAATCTATCTTTTGTCTTACTTTACTTCTTCACTTTTTTAGATATCAATAACTTATTTATATTTAAAAAGCATATTCCTTAAAACTTAACTTCTATCTTCTTTTCTTACTTTACTTCTTCACTTTTTTAGATATTTATAACTTATTTAGCTTTAAAATCATATTCCTTAAAACTTAAAATCTATCTTTTTTTCTTACTTTACTTCTTCACTTTTTTAGATATTTATAACTTATTTATGTTTAAACAAATATTCTGTAAAACTTAACTTCTATCTTCTTTTCTTACTTTACTTCTTCACTTTTTTAGATATTTATAACTTATTTAAATTTAAAAGAATTTTTCTTAAAACTTAAAATCTATCTTCTTTTCTTACTTTACTTCTTCACTTTTTTAGATATTTATAACTTATTTAGCTTTAAAATCATATTCCTTAAAACTTAAATTCTATCTTCTTTTCTTACTTTACTTCTTCACTTTTTTAGATATTTATAATTTATTTATATTAAAAATCATATTCCTTAAAACTTAAATTCTATCTTTTTTTCTTACTTTACTTCTTTACTTTTTTAGATAATTATAAATTCTTTAAATTTGAAAGCATATTCCTTAAAACTTAAATTCTATCTTCTTTTCTTACTTTACTTCTTCACTTTTTTAGATATTTATAACTTATTTAAATTTAAAAGAATTTTCCTTAAAACTTAACTTCTATCTTCTTTTCTTACTTTACTTCTTCACTTTTTTAGATATCTATAACTTATTTAAATTTAAACAAATATTCTGTAAAACTTAACTTCTATCTTCTTTTCTTACTTTACTTCTTCACTTTTTTAGATATTTATAACTTATTTATGTTTAAAATCATATTCCTTAAAACTTAAAATCTATCTTCTTTTCTTACTTTACTTCTTCACTTTTTTAGATATTTATAACTTATTTAGCTTTAAAATCATATTCCTTAAAACTTAAATTCTATCTTCTTTTCTTACTTTACTTCTTCACTTTTTTAGATATTTATAACTTATTTAAATTTAAAAGAATTTTCCTTAAAACTTAAATTCTATCTTCTTTTCTTACTTTACTTCTTCACTTTTTTAGATATCTATAACTTATTTAAATTTAAACAAATATTCTGTAAAACTTAACTTCTATCTTCTTTTCTTACTTTACTTCTTCACTTTTTTAGATATCTATAACTTATTTATATTTAAAAATCATATTCCTTAAAACTTAACTTCTATCTTCTTTTCTTACTTTACTTCTTCACTTTTTTAGATATTTATAACTTATTTATGTTTAAAATCATATTCCTTAAAACTTAAAATCTATCTTTTGTCTTACTTTACTTCTTCACTTTTTTAGATATTTATAACTTATTTATATTAAAAAGCATATTCCTTAAAACTTAACTTCTATCTTCTTTTCTTACTTTACTTCTTCACTTTTTTAGATATTTATAACTTATTTAGCTTTAAAATCATATTCCTTAAAACTTAAATTCTATCTTCTTTTCTTACTTTACTTCTTCACTTTTTTAGATATCTATAACTTATTTAAATTTAAACAAATATTCTGTAAAACTTAACTTCTATCTTCTTTTCTTACTTTACTTCTTCACTTTTTTAGATATTTATAACTTATTTATGTTTAAAATCATATTCCTTAAAACTTAAAATCTATCTTTTGTCTTACTTTACTTCTTCACTTTTTTAGATATTTATAACTTATTTATGTTTAAAATCATATTCCTTAAAACTTAAAATCTATCTTTTTTTCTTACTTTACTTCTTCACTTTTTTAGATATTTATAACTTATTTAGCTTTAAAATCATATTCCTTAAAACTTAAAATCTATCTTCTTTTCTTACTTTACTTCTTCACTTTTTTAGATATTTATAACTTATTTAAATTTAAAAGAATTTTCCTTAAAACTTAAATTCTATCTTCTTTTCTTACTTTACTTCTTTACTTTTTTAGATATCTATAACTTATTTAAATTTAAACAAATATTCTGTAAAACTTAACTTCTATCTTCTTTTCTTACTTTACTTCTTCACTTTTTTAGATATTTATAACTTATTTAAATTTAAAAGAATTTTTCTTAAAACTTAAAATCTATCTTCTTTTCTTACTTTACTTCTTCACTTTTTTAGATATTTATAACTTATTTAGCTTTAAAATCATATTCCTTAAAACTTAAATTCTATCTTCTTTTCTTACTTTACTTCTTCACTTTTTTAGATATTTATAACTTATTTATGTTTAAAATCATATTCCTTAAAACTTAAATTCTATCTTCTTTTCTTACTTTACTTCTTCACTTTTTTAGATATCTATAACTTATTTAGCTTTAAAATCATATTCCTTAAAACTTAAAATCTATCTTCTTTTCTTACTTTACTTCTTCACTTTTTTAGATATCTATAACTTATTTATATTTAAAAAGCATATTCCTTAAAACTTAAATTCTATCTTCTTTTCTTACTTTACTTCTTCACTTTTTTAGATATTTATAACTTATTTATATTAAAAAGCATATTCCTTAAAACTTAAAATCTATCTTCTTTTCTTACTTTACTTCTTCACTTTTTTAGATATCTATAACTTATTTAGCTTTAAAATCATATTCCTTAAAACTTAAAATCTATCTTCTTTTCTTACTTTACTTCTTCACTTTTTTAGATATCTATAACTTATTTATATTTAAAAAGCATATTCCTTAAAACTTAAATTCTATCTTCTTTTCTTACTTTACTTCTTTACTTTTTTAGATATTTATAACTTATTTATGTTTAAAATCATATTCCTTAAAACTTAAAATCTATCTTTTGTCTTACTTTACTTCTTCACTTTTTTAGATATTTATAACTTATTTATGTTTAAAATCATATTCCTTAAAACTTAACTTCTATCTTCTTTTCTTACTTTACTTCTTCACTTTTTTAGATATTTATAACTTATTTAGCTTTAAAATCATATTCCTTAAAACTTAAATTCTATCTTCTTTTCTTACTTTACTTCTTCACTTTTTTAGATATTTATAACTTATTTATGTTTAAACAAATATTCTGTAAAACTTAACTTCTATCTTCTTTTCTTACTTTACTTCTTCACTTTTTTAGATATTTATAACTTATTTATGTTTAAAATCATATTCCTTAAAACTTAACTTCTATCTTCTTTTCTTACTTTACTTCTTCACTTTTTTAGATATTTATAACTTATTTAGCTTTAAAATCATATTCCTTAAAACTTAAATTCTATCTTCTTTTCTTACTTTACTTCTTCACTTTTTTAGATATTTATAACTTATTTATGTTTAAACAAATATTCTGTAAAACTTAACTTCTATCTTCTTTTCTTACTTTACTTCTTCACTTTTTTAGATATTTATAACTTATTTATGTTTAAAATCATATTCCTTAAAACTTAACTTCTATCTTCTTTTCTTACTTTACTTCTTCACTTTTTTAGATATTTATAACTTATTTAGCTTTAAAATCATATTCCTTAAAACTTAAATTCTATCTTCTTTTCTTACTTTACTTCTTCACTTTTTTAGATATTTATAACTTATTTATGTTTAAACAAATATTCTGTAAAACTTAACTTCTATCTTCTTTTCTTACTTTACTTCTTCACTTTTTTAGATATTTATAACTTATTTAAATTTAAAAGAATTTTTCTTAAAACTTAAAATCTATCTTCTTTTCTTACTTTACTTCTTCACTTTTTTAGATATTTATAACTTATTTAGCTTTAAAATCATATTCCTTAAAACTTAAATTCTATCTTCTTTTCTTACTTTACTTCTTCACTTTTTTAGATATTTATAACTTATTTATGTTTAAAATCATATTCCTTAAAACTTAAAATCTATCTTTTTTTCTTACTTTACTTCTTCACTTTTTTAGATAATTATAACTTATTTATGTTTAAAATCATATTCCTTAAAACTTAAAATCTATCTTTTTTTCTTACTTTACTTCTTCACTTTTTTAGATATTTATAACTTATTTAGCTTTAAAATCATATTCCTTAAAACTTAAATTCTATCTTCTTTTCTTACTTTACTTCTTCACTTTTTTAGATATTTATAACTTATTTATATTAAAAAGCATATTCCTTAAAACTTAAAATCTATCTTCTTTTCTTACTTTACTTCTTCACTTTTTTAGATATCTATAACTTATTTAGCTTTAAAATCATATTCCTTAAAACTTAAAATCTATCTTCTTTTCTTACTTTACTTCTTCACTTTTTTAGATATCTATAACTTATTTATATTTAAAAAGCATATTCCTTAAAACTTAAATTCTATCTTCTTTTCTTACTTTACTTCTTCACTTTTTTAGATATTTATAACTTATTTATATTTAAAAGCATATTCCTTAAAACTTAAAATCTATCTTTTTTTCTTACTTTACTTCTTTACTTTTTTAGATATTTATAACTTATTTAGCTTTAAAATCATATTCCTTAAAACTTAAATTCTATCTTCTTTTCTTACTTTACTTCTTCACTTTTTTAGATATCTATAACTTATTTATGTTTAAAATCATATTCCTTAAAACTTAAATTCTATCTTCTTTTCTTACTTTACTTCTTCACTTTTTTAGATATTTATAACTTATTTATATTAAAAAGCATATTCCTTAAAACTTAAAATCTATCTTCTTTTCTTACTTTACTTCTTCACTTTTTTAGATATTTATAACTTATTTATGTTTAAACAAATATTCTGTAAAACTTAACTTCTATCTTCTTTTCTTACTTTACTTCTTCACTTTTTTAGATATTTATAACTTATTTATGTTTAAAATCATATTCCTTAAAACTTAAAATCTATCTTTTGTCTTACTTTACTTCTTCACTTTTTTAGATATCAATAACTTATTTATATTTAAAAAGCATATTCCTTAAAACTTAACTTCTATCTTCTTTTCTTACTTTACTTCTTCACTTTTTTAGATATTTATAACTTATTTAGCTTTAAAATCATATTCCTTAAAACTTAAATTCTATCTTCTTTTCTTACTTTACTTCTTCACTTTTTTAGATATTTATAACTTATTTATGTTTAAACAAATATTCTGTAAAACTTAACTTCTATCTTCTTTTCTTACTTTACTTCTTCACTTTTTTAGATATTTATAACTTATTTATGTTTAAAATCATATTCCTTAAAACTTAACTTCTATCTTCTTTTCTTACTTTACTTCTTCACTTTTTTAGATATTTATAACTTATTTATGTTTAAAATCATATTCCTTAAAACTTAAAATCTATCTTTTTTTCTTACTTTACTTCTTCACTTTTTTAGATATTTATAACTTATTTAGCTTTAAAATCATATTCCTTAAAACTTAAAATCTATCTTTTTTTCTTACTTTACTTCTTTACTTTTTTAGATATTTATAACTTATTTATGTTTAAAATCATATTCCTTAAAACTTAAAATCTATCTTTTGTCTTACTTTACTTCTTCACTTTTTTAGATATCTATAACTTATTTATATTTAAAAAGCATATTCCTTAAAACTTAAATTCTATCTTCTTTTCTTACTTTACTTCTTCACTTTTTTAGATATTTATAACTTATTTAGCTTTAAAATCATATTCCTTAAAACTTAACTTCTATCTTCTTTTCTTACTTTACTTCTTCACTTTTTTAGATATTTATAACTTATTTATGTTTAAAATCATATTCCTTAAAACTTAAAATCTATCTTCTTTTCTTACTTTACTTCTTCACTTTTTTAGATATTTATAACTTATTTAAATTTAAAAGAATTTTCCTTAAAACTTAAAATCTATCTTCTTTTCTTACTTTACTTCTTCACTTTTTTAGATAATTATAACTTATTTAAATTTAAACAAATATTCTGTAAAACTTAACTTCTATCTTCTTTTCTTACTTTACTTCTTCACTTTTTTAGATATTTATAACTTATTTAAATTTAAAAGAATTTTTCTTAAAACTTAAATTCTATCTTCTTTTCTTACTTTACTTCTTCACTTTTTTAGATATTTATAACTTATTTAGCTTTAAAATCATATTCCTTAAAACTTAAATTCTATCTTTTTTTCTTACTCTACTTCTTTACTTTTTGGTTATCTATAAATTCTTTATATTTAAAAAGCGTATTCCTTAAAACATAAATTCTATCTTCTTTTCTTACTTTACTTCTTCACTTTTTTAGATAATTATAACTTATTTATATTAAAAAGCATATTCCTTAAAACTTAAAATCTATCTTCTTTTCTTACTCTACTTCTTTACTTTTTGGTTATCTATAAATTCTTTATATTTAAAAAGCGTATTCCTTAAAACATAAATTCTATCTTCTTTTCTTACTTTACTTCTTCACTTTTTTAGATAATTATAAATTCTTTAAATTTGAAAGCATATTCCTTAAAACTTAAATTCTATCTTCTTTTCTTACTTTACTTCTTCACTTTTTTAGATATTTATAACTTATTTAAATTTAAAAGAATTTTCCTTAAAACTTAAATTCTATCTTCTTTTCTTACTTTACTTCTTCACTTTTTTAGATATCTATAACTTATTTAAATTTAAACAAATATTCTGTAAAACTTAACTTCTATCTTCTTTTCTTACTTTACTTCTTCACTTTTTTAGATATTTATAACTTATTTATGTTTAAACAAATATTCTGTAAAACTTAACTTCTATCTTCTTTTCTTACTTTACTTCTTCACTTTTTTAGATATTTATAACTTATTTATGTTTAAAATCATATTCCTTAAAACTTAAAATCTATCTTTTGTCTTACTTTACTTCTTCACTTTTTTAGATATCAATAACTTATTTATATTTAAAAAGCATATTCCTTAAAACTTAACTTCTATCTTCTTTTCTTACTTTACTTCTTCACTTTTTTAGATATTTATAACTTATTTATGTTTAAAATCATATTCCTTAAAACTTAAAATCTATCTTTTTTTCTTACTTTACTTCTTCACTTTTTTAGATATTTATAACTTATTTAGCTTTAAAATCATATTCCTTAAAACTTAAAATCTATCTTCTTTTCTTACTTTACTTCTTCACTTTTTTAGATATTTATAACTTATTTATGTTTAAACAAATATTCTGTAAAACTTAACTTCTATCTTCTTTTCTTACTTTACTTCTTCACTTTTTTAGATATTTATAACTTATTTAGCTTTAAAATCATATTCCTTAAAACTTAAATTCTATCTTTTTTTCTTACTTTACTTCTTTACTTTTTTAGATAATTATAAATTCTTTAAATTTGAAAGCATATTCCTTAAAACTTAAAATCTATCTTTTTTTCTTACTTTACTTCTTCACTTTTTTAGATATTTATAACTTATTTAAATTTAAAAGAATTTTCCTTAAAACTTAACTTCTATCTTCTTTTCTTACTTTACTTCTTCACTTTTTTAGATATCTATAACTTATTTAAATTTAAACAAATATTCTGTAAAACTTAACTTCTATCTTCTTTTCTTACTTTACTTCTTCACTTTTTTAGATATTTATAACTTATTTAAATTTAAAAGAATTTTTCTTAAAACTTAAAATCTATCTTCTTTTCTTACTTTACTTCTTCACTTTTTTAGATATTTATAACTTATTTAGCTTTAAAATCATATTCCTTAAAACTTAAATTCTATCTTTTTTTCTTACTCTACTTCTTTACTTTTTGGTTATCTATAAATTCTTTATATTTAAAAAGCGTATTCCTTAAAACATAAATTCTATCTTCTTTTCTTACTTTACTTCTTCACTTTTTTAGATAATTATAACTTATTTATATTAAAAAGCATATTCCTTAAAACTTAAAATCTATCTTTTTTTCTTACTCTACTTCTTTACTTTTTGGTTATCTATAAATTCTTTATATTTAAAAAGCGTATTCCTTAAAACTTAAATTCTATCTTCTTTTCTTACTTTACTTCTTCACTTTTTTAGATATTTATAACTTATTTATATTTAAAAGCATATTCCTTAAAACTTAAATTCTATCTTCTTTTCTTACTTTACTTCTTCACTTTTTTAGATATTTATAACTTATTTAAATTTAAAAGAATTTTCCTTAAAACTTAAATTCTATCTTCTTTTCTTACTTTACTTCTTCACTTTTTTAGATATCTATAACTTATTTAAATTTAAACAAATATTCTGTAAAACTTAACTTCTATCTTCTTTTCTTACTTTACTTCTTCACTTTTTTAGATATTTATAACTTATTTATGTTTAAACAAATATTCTGTAAAACTTAACTTCTATCTTCTTTTCTTACTTTACTTCTTCACTTTTTTAGATATTTATAACTTATTTATATTAAAAAGCATATTCCTTAAAACTTAAAATCTATCTTTTGTCTTACTTTACTTCTTCACTTTTTTAGATATCAATAACTTATTTATATTTAAAAAGCATATTCCTTAAAACTTAACTTCTATCTTCTTTTCTTACTTTACTTCTTCACTTTTTTAGATATTTATAACTTATTTAGCTTTAAAATCATATTCCTTAAAACTTAAATTCTATCTTCTTTTCTTACTTTACTTCTTCACTTTTTTAGATATTTATAACTTATTTATGTTTAAACAAATATTCTGTAAAACTTAACTTCTATCTTCTTTTCTTACTTTACTTCTTCACTTTTTTAGATATTTATAACTTATTTATGTTTAAAATCATATTCCTTAAAACTTAAAATCTATCTTTTGTCTTACTTTACTTCTTCACTTTTTTAGATATTTATAACTTATTTATGTTTAAAATCATATTCCTTAAAACTTAAAATCTATCTTTTTTTCTTACTTTACTTCTTCACTTTTTTAGATATTTATAACTTATTTATATTAAAAAGCATATTCCTTAAAACTTAAAATCTATCTTCTTTTCTTACTTTACTTCTTCACTTTTTTAGATATCTATAACTTATTTATATTAAAAAGCATATTCCTTAAAACTTAAAATCTATCTTCTTTTCTTACTTTACTTCTTCACTTTTTTAGATATCTATAACTTATTTAGCTTTAAAATCATATTCCTTAAAACTTAAAATCTATCTTCTTTTCTTACTTTACTTCTTCACTTTTTTAGATATCTATAACTTATTTATATTTAAAAAGCATATTCCTTAAAACTTAAATTCTATCTTCTTTTCTTACTTTACTTCTTCACTTTTTTAGATATTTATAACTTATTTAGCTTTAAAATCATATTCCTTAAAACTTAAATTCTATCTTCTTTTCTTACTTTACTTCTTCACTTTTTTAGATATTTATAACTTATTTATGTTTAAAATCATATTCCTTAAAACTTAAAATCTATCTTTTTTTCTTACTCTACTTCTTTACTTTTTGGTTATCTATAAATTCTTTATATTTAAAAAGCGTATTCCTTAAAACTTAAATTCTATCTTCTTTTCTTACTTTACTTCTTCACTTTTTTAGATATTTATAACTTATTTATATTTAAAAGCATATTCCTTAAAACTTAAATTCTATCTTCTTTTCTTACTTTACTTCTTCACTTTTTTAGATATTTATAACTTATTTAAATTTAAAAGAATTTTCCTTAAAACTTAAATTCTATCTTCTTTTCTTACTTTACTTCTTCACTTTTTTAGATATCTATAACTTATTTAAATTTAAACAAATATTCTGTAAAACTTAACTTCTATCTTCTTTTCTTACTTTACTTCTTCACTTTTTTAGATATTTATAACTTATTTATGTTTAAACAAATATTCTGTAAAACTTAACTTCTATCTTCTTTTCTTACTTTACTTCTTCACTTTTTTAGATATTTATAACTTATTTATATTAAAAAGCATATTCCTTAAAACTTAAAATCTATCTTTTGTCTTACTTTACTTCTTCACTTTTTTAGATATCAATAACTTATTTATATTTAAAAAGCATATTCCTTAAAACTTAACTTCTATCTTCTTTTCTTACTTTACTTCTTCACTTTTTTAGATATTTATAACTTATTTAGCTTTAAAATCATATTCCTTAAAACTTAAATTCTATCTTCTTTTCTTACTTTACTTCTTCACTTTTTTAGATATTTATAACTTATTTATGTTTAAACAAATATTCTGTAAAACTTAACTTCTATCTTCTTTTCTTACTTTACTTCTTCACTTTTTTAGATATTTATAACTTATTTATGTTTAAAATCATATTCCTTAAAACTTAAAATCTATCTTTTGTCTTACTTTACTTCTTCACTTTTTTAGATATTTATAACTTATTTATGTTTAAAATCATATTCCTTAAAACTTAAAATCTATCTTTTTTTCTTACTTTACTTCTTCACTTTTTTAGATATTTATAACTTATTTATATTAAAAAGCATATTCCTTAAAACTTAAAATCTATCTTCTTTTCTTACTTTACTTCTTCACTTTTTTAGATATCTATAACTTATTTATATTAAAAAGCATATTCCTTAAAACTTAAAATCTATCTTCTTTTCTTACTTTACTTCTTCACTTTTTTAGATATCTATAACTTATTTAGCTTTAAAATCATATTCCTTAAAACTTAAAATCTATCTTCTTTTCTTACTTTACTTCTTCACTTTTTTAGATATCTATAACTTATTTATATTTAAAAGAATTTTTCTTAAAACTTAAAATCTATCTTCTTTTCTTACTTTACTTCTTCACTTTTTTAGATATTTATAACTTATTTAGCTTTAAAATCATATTCCTTAAAACTTAAATTCTATCTTCTTTTCTTACTTTACTTCTTCACTTTTTTAGATATTTATAACTTATTTATGTTTAAAATCATATTCCTTAAAACTTAAAATCTATCTTTTTTTCTTACTCTACTTCTTTACTTTTTGGTTATCTATAAATTCTTTATATTTAAAAAGCGTATTCCTTAAAACTTAAATTCTATCTTCTTTTCTTACTTTACTTCTTCACTTTTTTAGATATTTATAACTTATTTATATTTAAAAGCATATTCCTTAAAACTTAAATTCTATCTTCTTTTCTTACTTTACTTCTTCACTTTTTTAGATATTTATAACTTATTTAAATTTAAAAGAATTTTCCTTAAAACTTAAATTCTATCTTCTTTTCTTACTTTACTTCTTCACTTTTTTAGATATCTATAACTTATTTAAATTTAAACAAATATTCTGTAAAACTTAACTTCTATCTTCTTTTCTTACTTTACTTCTTCACTTTTTTAGATATTTATAACTTATTTATGTTTAAACAAATATTCTGTAAAACTTAACTTCTATCTTCTTTTCTTACTTTACTTCTTCACTTTTTTAGATATTTATAACTTATTTATATTAAAAAGCATATTCCTTAAAACTTAAAATCTATCTTTTGTCTTACTTTACTTCTTCACTTTTTTAGATATCAATAACTTATTTATATTTAAAAAGCATATTCCTTAAAACTTAACTTCTATCTTCTTTTCTTACTTTACTTCTTCACTTTTTTAGATATTTATAACTTATTTAGCTTTAAAATCATATTCCTTAAAACTTAAATTCTATCTTCTTTTCTTACTTTACTTCTTCACTTTTTTAGATATTTATAACTTATTTATGTTTAAACAAATATTCTGTAAAACTTAACTTCTATCTTCTTTTCTTACTTTACTTCTTCACTTTTTTAGATATTTATAACTTATTTATGTTTAAAATCATATTCCTTAAAACTTAAAATCTATCTTTTGTCTTACTTTACTTCTTCACTTTTTTAGATATTTATAACTTATTTATGTTTAAAATCATATTCCTTAAAACTTAAAATCTATCTTTTTTTCTTACTTTACTTCTTCACTTTTTTAGATATTTATAACTTATTTATATTAAAAAGCATATTCCTTAAAACTTAAAATCTATCTTCTTTTCTTACTTTACTTCTTCACTTTTTTAGATATCTATAACTTATTTATATTAAAAAGCATATTCCTTAAAACTTAAAATCTATCTTCTTTTCTTACTTTACTTCTTCACTTTTTTAGATATCTATAACTTATTTAGCTTTAAAATCATATTCCTTAAAACTTAAAATCTATCTTCTTTTCTTACTTTACTTCTTCACTTTTTTAGATATCTATAACTTATTTATATTTAAAAGAATTTTTCTTAAAACTTAAAATCTATCTTCTTTTCTTACTTTACTTCTTCACTTTTTTAGATATTTATAACTTATTTAGCTTTAAAATCATATTCCTTAAAACTTAAATTCTATCTTCTTTTCTTACTTTACTTCTTCACTTTTTTAGATATTTATAACTTATTTATGTTTAAAATCATATTCCTTAAAACTTAAAATCTATCTTTTGTCTTACTTTACTTCTTCACTTTTTTAGATATCAATAACTTATTTATATTTAAAAAGCATATTCCTTAAAACTTAACTTCTATCTTCTTTTCTTACTTTACTTCTTCACTTTTTTAGATATTTATAACTTATTTATGTTTAAACAAATATTCTGTAAAACTTAACTTCTATCTTCTTTTCTTACTTTACTTCTTCACTTTTTTAGATATTTATAACTTATTTATGTTTAAAATCATATTCCTTAAAACTTAAAATCTATCTTTTGTCTTACTTTACTTCTTCACTTTTTTAGATATTTATAACTTATTTATATTAAAAAGCATATTCCTTAAAACTTAAAATCTATCTTCTTTTCTTACTTTACTTCTTCACTTTTTTAGATATCTATAACTTATTTAGCTTTAAAATCATATTCCTTAAAACTTAAAATCTATCTTCTTTTCTTACTTTACTTCTTCACTTTTTTAGATATCTATAACTTATTTATATTTAAAAAGCATATTCCTTAAAACTTAAATTCTATCTTCTTTTCTTACTTTACTTCTTCACTTTTTTAGATATTTATAACTTATTTATATTTAAAAGCATATTCCTTAAAACTTAAAATCTATCTTTTTTTCTTACTTTACTTCTTTACTTTTTTAGATAATTATAAATTCTTTAAATTTGAAAGCATATTCCTTAAAACTTAAATTCTATCTTCTTTTCTTACTTTACTTCTTCACTTTTTTAGATATTTATAACTTATTTATGTTTAAACAAATATTCTGTAAAACTTAACTTCTATCTTCTTTTCTTACTTTACTTCTTCACTTTTTTAGATATTTATAACTTATTTAGCTTTAAAATCATATTCCTTAAAACTTAAATTCTATCTTCTTTTCTTACTTTACTTCTTCACTTTTTTAGATATTTATAACTTATTTATGTTTAAACAAATATTCTGTAAAACTTAACTTCTATCTTCTTTTCTTACTTTACTTCTTCACTTTTTTAGATATTTATAACTTATTTATGTTTAAAATCATATTCCTTAAAACTTAAAATCTATCTTTTGTCTTACTTTACTTCTTCACTTTTTTAGATATTTATAACTTATTTATGTTTAAAATCATATTCCTTAAAACTTAAAATCTATCTTTTTTTCTTACTTTACTTCTTCACTTTTTTAGATATTTATAACTTATTTAGCTTTAAAATCATATTCCTTAAAACTTAAATTCTATCTTTTTTTCTTACTTTACTTCTTTACTTTTTTAGATAATTATAAATTCTTTAAATTTGAAAGCATATTCCTTAAAACTTAAATTCTATCTTCTTTTCTTACTTTACTTCTTCACTTTTTTAGATAATTATAAATTCTTTAAATTTGAAAGCATATTCCTTAAAACTTAAATTCTATCTTCTTTTCTTACTTTACTTCTTCACTTTTTTAGATATTTATAACTTATTTATGTTTAAACAAATATTCTGTAAAACTTAACTTCTATCTTCTTTTCTTACTTTACTTCTTCACTTTTTTAGATATTTATAACTTATTTATGTTTAAAATCATATTCCTTAAAACTTAAAATCTATCTTTTGTCTTACTTTACTTCTTCACTTTTTTAGATATTTATAACTTATTTATATTAAAAAGCATATTCCTTAAAACTTAAAATCTATCTTCTTTTCTTACTTTACTTCTTCACTTTTTTAGATATCTATAACTTATTTAGCTTACAAATCATATTCCTTAAAACTTAAAATCTATCTTCTTTTCTTACTTTACTTCTTCACTTTTTTAGATATCTATAACTTATTTATATTTAAAAAGCATATTCCTTAAAACTTAAATTCTATCTTCTTTTCTTACTTTACTTCTTCACTTTTTTAGATATTTATAACTTATTTAGCTTTAAAATCATATTCCTTAAAACTTAAAATCTATCTTTTTTTCTTACTTTACTTCTTTACTTTTTTAGATAATTATAAATTCTTTAAATTTGAAAGCATATTCCTTAAAACTTAAATTCTATCTTCTTTTCTTACTTTACTTCTTCACTTTTTTAGATATTTATAACTTATTTATATTAAAAAGCATATTCCTTAAAACTTAAATTCTATCTTCTTTTCTTACTTTACTTCTTCACTTTTTTAGATATTTATAACTTATTTATGTTTAAACAAATATTCTGTAAAACTTAACTTCTATCTTCTTTTCTTACTTTACTTCTTCACTTTTTTAGATATTTATAACTTATTTATGTTTAAAATCATATTCCTTAAAACTTAAAATCTATCTTTTGTCTTACTTTACTTCTTCACTTTTTTAGATATTTATAACTTATTTATATTAAAAAGCATATTCCTTAAAACTTAAAATCTATCTTCTTTTCTTACTTTACTTCTTCACTTTTTTAGAAATCTATAACTTATTTAGCTTTAAAATCATATTCCTTAAAACTTAAAATCTATCTTCTTTTCTTACTTTACTTCTTCACTTTTTTAGATATTTATAACTTATTTATGTTTAAACAAATATTCTGTAAAACTTAACTTCTATCTTCTTTTCTTACTTTACTTCTTCACTTTTTTAGATATCAATAACTTATTTATATTTAAAAAGCATATTCCTTAAAACTTAAAATCTATCTTTTGTCTTACTTTACTTCTTCACTTTTTTAGATATTTATAACTTATTTATGTTTAAAATCATATTCCTTAAAACTTAAAATCTATCTTTTGTCTTACTTTACTTCTTCACTTTTTTAGATATTTATAACTTATTTATATTAAAAAGCATATTCCTTAAAACTTAAAATCTATCTTCTTTTCTTACTTTACTTCTTCACTTTTTTAGATATTTATAACTTATTTATGTTTAAACAAATATTCTGTAAAACTTAACTTCTATCTTCTTTTCTTACTTTACTTCTTCACTTTTTTAGATATTTATAACTTATTTATGTTTAAAATCATATTCCTTAAAACTTAAAATCTATCTTTTGTCTTACTTTACTTCTTCACTTTTTTAGATATTTATAACTTATTTATATTAAAAAGCATATTCCTTAAAACTTAAAATCTATCTTCTTTTCTTACTTTACTTCTTCACTTTTTTAGATATCTATAACTTATTTAGCTTTAAAATCATATTCCTTAAAACTTAAAATCTATCTTCTTTTCTTACTTTACTTCTTCACTTTTTTAGATATTTATAACTTATTTATGTTTAAAATCATATTCCTTAAAACTTAAAATCTATCTTTTTTTCTTACTTTACTTCTTCACTTTTTTAGATATTTATAACTTATTTATATTAAAAAGCATATTCCTTAAAACTTAAAATCTATCTTCTTTTCTTACTTTACTTCTTCACTTTTTTAGATATCTATAACTTATTTAGCTTTAAAATCATATTCCTTAAAACTTAAAATCTATCTTCTTTTCTTACTTTACTTCTTCACTTTTTTAGATATCTATAACTTATTTAAATTTAAACAAATATTCTGTAAAACTTAACTTCTATCTTCTTTTCTTACTTTACTTCTTCACTTTTTTAGATATCTATAACTTATTTATATTTAAAAAGCATATTCCTTAAAACTTAAATTCTATCTTCTTTTCTTACTTTACTTCTTCACTTTTTTAGATATTTATAACTTATTTAAATTTAAAAGAATTTTTCTTAAAACTTAAAATCTATCTTCTTTTCTTACTTTACTTCTTCACTTTTTTAGATATTTATAACTTATTTAGCTTTAAAATCATATTCCTTAAAACTTAAATTCTATCTTCTTTTCTTACTTTACTTCTTCACTTTTTTAGATATTTATAACTTATTTATGTTTAAACAAATATTCTGTAAAACTTAACTTCTATCTTCTTTTCTTACTTTACTTCTTCACTTTTTTAGATATTTATAACTTATTTATGTTTAAAATCATATTCCTTAAAACTTAAAATCTATCTTTTGTCTTACTTTACTTCTTCACTTTTTTAGATATCAATAACTTATTTATATTTAAAAAGCATATTCCTTAAAACTTAAAATCTATCTTCTTTTCTTACTTTACTTCTTCACTTTTTTAGATATCTATAACTTATTTAAATTTAAACAAATATTCTGTAAAACTTAACTTCTATCTTCTTTTCTTACTTTACTTCTTCACTTTTTTAGATATTTATAACTTATTTATGTTTAAAATCATATTCCTTAAAACTTAAAATCTATCTTTTGTCTTACTTTACTTCTTCACTTTTTTAGATATTTATAACTTATTTATGTTTAAAATCATATTCCTTAAAACTTAAAATCTATCTTCTTTTCTTACTTTACTTCTTCACTTTTTTAGATATTTATAACTTATTTATATTAAAAAGCATATTCCTTAAAACTTAAAATCTATCTTCTTTTCTTACTTTACTTCTTCACTTTTTTAGATATCTATAACTTATTTAGCTTTAAAATCATATTCCTTAAAACTTAAAATCTATCTTCTTTTCTTACTTTACTTCTTCACTTTTTTAGATATCTATAACTTATTTATATTTAAAAAGAATTTTCCTTAAAACTTAAATTCTATCTTCTTTTCTTACTTTACTTCTTCACTTTTTTAGATATTTATAACTTATTTATATTTAAAAGCATATTCCTTAAAACTTAAAATCTATCTTTTTTTCTTACTTTTCTTCTTTACTTTTTTAGATAATTATAAATTCTTTAAATTTGAAAGCATATTCCTTAAAACTTAAATTCTATCTTCTTTTCTTACTTTACTTCTTCACTTTTTTAGATATTTATAACTTATTTATGTTTAAACAAATATTCTGTAAAACTTAACTTCTATCTTCTTTTCTTACTTTACTTCTTCACTTTTTTAGATATTTATAACTTATTTAGCTTTAAAATCATATTCCTTAAAACTTAAATTCTATCTTCTTTTCTTACTTTACTTCTTCACTTTTTTAGATATTTATAACTTATTTATGTTTAAACAAATATTCTGTAAAACTTAACTTCTATCTTCTTTTCTTACTTTACTTCTTCACTTTTTTAGATATTTATAACTTATTTATGTTTAAAATCATATTCCTTAAAACTTAAAATCTATCTTTTGTCTTACTTTACTTCTTCACTTTTTTAGATATTTATAACTTATTTATGTTTAAAATCATATTCCTTAAAACTTAAAATCTATCTTTTTTTCTTACTTTACTTCTTCACTTTTTTAGATATTTATAACTTATTTAGCTTTAAAATCATATTCCTTAAAACTTAAATTCTATCTTTTTTTCTTACTTTACTTCTTTACTTTTTTAGATAATTATAAATTCTTTAAATTTGAAAGCATATTCCTTAAAACTTAAATTCTATCTTCTTTTCTTACTTTACTTCTTCACTTTTTTAGATAATTATAAATTCTTTAAATTTGAAAGCATATTCCTTAAAACTTAAATTCTATCTTCTTTTCTTACTTTACTTCTTCACTTTTTTAGATATTTATAACTTATTTAGCTTTAAAATCATATTCTGTAAAACTTAACTTCTATCTTCTTTTCTTACTTTACTTCTTCACTTTTTTAGATATTTATAACTTATTTATGTTTAAAATCATATTCCTTAAAACTTAAAATCTATCTTTTGTCTTACTTTACTTCTTCACTTTTTTAGATATTTATAACTTATTTATATTAAAAAGCATATTCCTTAAAACTTAAAATCTATCTTCTTTTCTTACTTTACTTCTTCACTTTTTTAGATATCTATAACTTATTTAGCTTTAAAATCATATTCCTTAAAACTTAAAATCTATCTTCTTTTCTTACTTTACTTCTTCACTTTTTTAGATATCTATAACTTATTTATATTTAAAAAGCATATTCCTTAAAACTTAAATTCTATCTTCTTTTCTTACTTTACTTCTTCACTTTTTTAGATATTTATAACTTATTTATATTTAAAAGCATATTCCTTAAAACTTAAAATCTATCTTTTTTTCTTACTTTACTTCTTTACTTTTTTAGATAATTATAAATTCTTTAAATTTGAAAGCATATTCCTTAAAACTTAAATTCTATCTTCTTTTCTTACTTTACTTCTTCACTTTTTTAGATATTTATAACTTATTTATATTAAAAAGCATATTCCTTAAAACTTAAATTCTATCTTCTTTTCTTACTTTACTTCTTCACTTTTTTAGATATTTATAACTTATTTATGTTTAAACAAATATTCTGTAAAACTTAACTTCTATCTTCTTTTCTTACTTTACTTCTTCACTTTTTTAGATATTTATAACTTATTTATGTTTAAAATCATATTCCTTAAAACTTAAAATCTATCTTTTGTCTTACTTTACTTCTTCACTTTTTTAGATATCTATAACTTATTTAGCTTTAAAATCATATTCCTTAAAACTTAAAATCTATCTTCTTTTCTTACTTTACTTCTTCACTTTTTTAGATATTTATAACTTATTTATGTTAAAACAAATATTCTGTAAAACTTAACTTCTATCTTCTTTTCTTACTTTACTTCTTCACTTTTTTAGATATTTATAACTTATTTATGTTTAAAATCATATTCCTTAAAACTTAAAATCTATCTTTTGTCTTACTTTACTTCTTCACTTTTTTAGATATTTATAACTTATTTATATTAAAAAGCATATTCCTTAAAACTTAAAATCTATCTTCTTTTCTTACTTTACTTCTTCACTTTTTTAGATATCTATAACTTATTTAGCTTTAAAATCATATTCCTTAAAACTTAAAATCTATCTTCTTTTCTTACTTTACTTCTTCACTTTTTTAGATATCTATAACTTATTTATATTTAAAAAGCATATTCCTTAAAACTTAAATTCTATCTTCTTTTCTTACTTTACTTCTTCACTTTTTTAGATATTTATAACTTATTTAGCTTTAAAATCATATTCCTTAAAACTTAACTTCTATCTTCTTTTCTTACTTTACTTCTTCACTTTTTTAGATATTTATAACTTATTTATGTTTAAAATCATATTCCTTAAAACTTAAAATCTATCTTCTTTTCTTACTTTACTTCTTCACTTTTTTAGATATTTATAACTTATTTAAATTTAAAAGAATTTTCCTTAAAACTTAAAATCTATCTTCTTTTCTTACTTTACTTCTTCACTTTTTTAGATATCTATAACTTATTTAAATTTAAACAAATATTCTGTAAAACTTAACTTCTATCTTCTTTTCTTACTTTACTTCTTCACTTTTTTAGATATTTATAACTTATTTAAATTTAAAAGAATTTTTCTTAAAACTTAAAATCTATCTTCTTTTCTTACTTTACTTCTTCACTTTTTTAGATATTTATAACTTATTTAGCTTTAAAATCATATTCCTTAAAACTTAAATTCTATCTTTTTTTCTTACTCTACTTCTTTACTTTTTGGTTATCTATAAATTCTTTATATTTAAAAAGCGTATTCCTTAAAACATAAATTCTATCTTCTTTTCTTACTTTACTTCTTCACTTTTTTAGATAATTATAACTTATTTATATTAAAAAGCATATTCCTTAAAACTTAAAATCTATCTTCTTTTCTTACTCTACTTCTTTACTTTTTGGTTATCTATAAATTCTTTATATTTAAAAAGCGTATTCCTTAAAACATAAATTCTATCTTCTTTTCTTACTTTACTTCTTCACTTTTTTAGATAATTATAAATTCTTTAAATTTGAAAGCATATTCCTTAAAACTTAAATTCTATCTTCTTTTCTTACTTTACTTCTTCACTTTTTTAGATATTTATAACTTATTTAAATTTAAAAGAATTTTCCTTAAAACTTAAATTCTATCTTCTTTTCTTACTTTACTTCTTCACTTTTTTAGATATCTATAACTTATTTAAATTTAAACAAATATTCTGTAAAACTTAACTTCTATCTTCTTTTCTTACTTTACTTCTTCACTTTTTTAGATATTTATAACTTATTTATGTTTAAACAAATATTCTGTAAAACTTAACTTCTATCTTCTTTTCTTACTTTACTTCTTCACTTTTTTAGATATTTATAACTTATTTATGTTTAAAATCATATTCCTTAAAACTTAAAATCTATCTTTTGTCTTACTTTACTTCTTCACTTTTTTAGATATCAATAACTTATTTATATTTAAAAAGCATATTCCTTAAAACTTAACTTCTATCTTCTTTTCTTACTTTACTTCTTCACTTTTTTAGATATTTATAACTTATTTATGTTTAAAATCATATTCCTTAAAACTTAAAATCTATCTTTTTTTCTTACTTTACTTCTTCACTTTTTTAGATATTTATAACTTATTTATGTTTAAACAAATATTCTGTAAAACTTAACTTCTATCTTTTTTTCTTACTTTACTTCTTCACTTTTTTAGATATTTATAACTTATTTAGCTTTAAAATCATATTCCTTAAAACTTAAATTCTATCTTTTTTTCTTACTTTACTTCTTTACTTTTTTAGATAATTATAAATTCTTTAAATTTGAAAGCATATTCCTTAAAACTTAAATTCTATCTTCTTTTCTTACTTTACTTCTTCACTTTTTTAGATATTTATAACTTATTTAAATTTAAAAGAATTTTCCTTAAAACTTAACTTCTATCTTCTTTTCTTACTTTACTTCTTCACTTTTTTAGATATCTATAACTTATTTAAATTTAAACAAATATTCTGTAAAACTTAACTTCTATCTTCTTTTCTTACTTTACTTCTTCACTTTTTTAGATATTTATAACTTATTTAAATTTAAAAGAATTTTTCTTAAAACTTAAAATCTATCTTCTTTTCTTACTTTACTTCTTCACTTTTTTAGATATTTATAACTTATTTAGCTTTAAAATCATATTCCTTAAAACTTAAATTCTATCTTTTTTTCTTACTCTACTTCTTTACTTTTTGGTTATCTATAAATTCTTTATATTTAAAAAGCGTATTCCTTAAAACATAAATTCTATCTTCTTTTCTTACTTTACTTCTTCACTTTTTTAGATAATTATAACTTATTTATATTAAAAAGCATATTCCTTAAAACTTAAAATCTATCTTTTTTTCTTACTCTACTTCTTTACTTTTTGGTTATCTATAAATTCTTTATATTTAAAAAGCGTATTCCTTAAAACTTAAATTCTATCTTCTTTTCTTACTTTACTTCTTCACTTTTTTAGATATTTATAACTTATTTATATTTAAAAGCATATTCCTTAAAACTTAAATTCTATCTTCTTTTCTTACTTTACTTCTTCACTTTTTTAGATATTTATAACTTATTTAAATTTAAAAGAATTTTCCTTAAAACTTAAATTCTATCTTCTTTTCTTACTTTACTTCTTCACTTTTTTAGATATCTATAACTTATTTAAATTTAAACAAATATTCTGTAAAACTTAACTTCTATCTTCTTTTCTTACTTTACTTCTTCACTTTTTTAGATATTTATAACTTATTTATGTTTAAACAAATATTCTGTAAAACTTAACTTCTATCTTCTTTTCTTACTTTACTTCTTCACTTTTTTAGATATTTATAACTTATTTATGTTTAAAATCATATTCCTTAAAACTTAAAATCTATCTTTTGTCTTACTTTACTTCTTCACTTTTTTAGATATCAATAACTTATTTATATTTAAAAAGCATATTCCTTAAAACTTAACTTCTATCTTCTTTTCTTACTTTACTTCTTCACTTTTTTAGATATTTATAACTTATTTAGCTTTAAAATCATATTCCTTAAAACTTAAATTCTATCTTCTTTTCTTACTTTACTTCTTCACTTTTTTAGATATTTATAACTTATTTATGTTTAAACAAATATTCTGTAAAACTTAACTTCTATCTTCTTTTCTTACTTTACTTCTTCACTTTTTTAGATATTTATAACTTATTTATGTTTAAAATCATATTCCTTAAAACTTAAAATCTATCTTTTGTCTTACTTTACTTCTTCACTTTTTTAGATATTTATAACTTATTTATGTTTAAAATCATATTCCTTAAAACTTAAAATCTATCTTTTTTTCTTACTTTACTTCTTCACTTTTTTAGATATTTATAACTTATTTATATTAAAAAGCATATTCCTTAAAACTTAAAATCTATCTTCTTTTCTTACTTTACTTCTTCACTTTTTTAGATATCTATAACTTATTTATATTAAAAAGCATATTCCTTAAAACTTAAAATCTATCTTCTTTTCTTACTTTACTTCTTCACTTTTTTAGATATCTATAACTTATTTAGCTTTAAAATCATATTCCTTAAAACTTAAAATCTATCTTCTTTTCTTACTTTACTTCTTCACTTTTTTAGATATCTATAACTTATTTATATTTAAAAGAATTTTTCTTAAAACTTAAAATCTATCTTCTTTTCTTACTTTACTTCTTCACTTTTTTAGATATTTATAACTTATTTAGCTTTAAAATCATATTCCTTAAAACTTAAATTCTATCTTCTTTTCTTACTTTACTTCTTCACTTTTTTAGATATTTATAACTTATTTATGTTTAAAATCATATTCCTTAAAACTTAAAATCTATCTTTTGTCTTACTTTACTTCTTCACTTTTTTAGATATCAATAACTTATTTATATTTAAAAAGCATATTCCTTAAAACTTAACTTCTATCTTCTTTTCTTACTTTACTTCTTCACTTTTTTAGATATTTATAACTTATTTATGTTTAAACAAATATTCTGTAAAACTTAACTTCTATCTTCTTTTCTTACTTTACTTCTTCACTTTTTTAGATATTTATAACTTATTTATGTTTAAAATCATATTCCTTAAAACTTAAAATCTATCTTTTGTCTTACTTTACTTCTTCACTTTTTTAGATATTTATAACTTATTTATATTAAAAAGCATATTCCTTAAAACTTAAAATCTATCTTCTTTTCTTACTTTACTTCTTCACTTTTTTAGATATCTATAACTTATTTAGCTTTAAAATCATATTCCTTAAAACTTAAAATCTATCTTCTTTTCTTACTTTACTTCTTCACTTTTTTAGATATCTATAACTTATTTATATTTAAAAAGCATATTCCTTAAAACTTAAATTCTATCTTCTTTTCTTACTTTACTTCTTCACTTTTTTAGATATTTATAACTTATTTATATTTAAAAGCATATTCCTTAAAACTTAAAATCTATCTTTTTTTCTTACTTTACTTCTTTACTTTTTTAGATAATTATAAATTCTTTAAATTTGAAAGCATATTCCTTAAAACTTAAATTCTATCTTCTTTTCTTACTTTACTTCTTCACTTTTTTAGATATTTATAACTTATTTATGTTTAAACAAATATTCTGTAAAACTTAACTTCTATCTTCTTTTCTTACTTTACTTCTTCACTTTTTTAGATATTTATAACTTATTTAGCTTTAAAATCATATTCCTTAAAACTTAAATTCTATCTTCTTTTCTTACTTTACTTCTTCACTTTTTTAGATATTTATAACTTATTTATGTTTAAACAAATATTCTGTAAAACTTAACTTCTATCTTCTTTTCTTACTTTACTTCTTCACTTTTTTAGATATTTATAACTTATTTATGTTTAAAATCATATTCCTTAAAACTTAAAATCTATCTTTTGTCTTACTTTACTTCTTCACTTTTTTAGATATTTATAACTTATTTATGTTTAAAATCATATTCCTTAAAACTTAAAATCTATCTTTTTTTCTTACTTTACTTCTTCACTTTTTTAGATATTTATAACTTATTTAGCTTTAAAATCATATTCCTTAAAACTTAAATTCTATCTTTTTTTCTTACTTTACTTCTTTACTTTTTTAGATAATTATAAATTCTTTAAATTAAAAAGCATATTCCTTAAAACTTAAATTCTATCTTCTTTTCTTACTTTACTTCTTCACTTTTTTAGATAATTATAAATTCTTTAAATTTGAAAGCATATTCCTTAAAACTTAAATTCTATCTTCTTTTCTTACTTTACTTCTTCACTTTTTTAGATATTTATAACTTATTTATGTTTAAACAAATATTCTGTAAAACTTAACTTCTATCTTCTTTTCTTACTTTACTTCTTCACTTTTTTAGATATTTATAACTTATTTATGTTTAAAATCATATTCCTTAAAACTTAAAATCTATCTTTTGTCTTACTTTACTTCTTCACTTTTTTAGATATTTATAACTTATTTATATTAAAAAGCATATTCCTTAAAACTTAAAATCTATCTTCTTTTCTTACTTTACTTCTTCACTTTTTTAGATATCTATAACTTATTTAGCTTTAAAATCATATTCCTTAAAACTTAAAATCTATCTTCTTTTCTTACTTTACTTCTTCACTTTTTTAGATATCTATAACTTATTTATATTTAAAAAGCATATTCCTTAAAACTTAAATTCTATCTTCTTTTCTTACTTTACTTCTTCACTTTTTTAGATATTTATAACTTATTTAGCTTTAAAATCATATTCCTTAAAACTTAAAATCTATCTTTTTTTCTTACTTTACTTCTTTACTTTTTTAGATAATTATAAATTCTTTAAATTTGAAAGCATATTCCTTAAAACTTAAATTCTATCTTCTTTTCTTACTTTACTTCTTCACTTTTTTAGATATTTATAACTTATTTATATTAAAAAGCATATTCCTTAAAACTTAAATTCTATCTTCTTTTCTTACTTTACTTCTTCACTTTTTTAGATATTTATAACTTATTTATGTTTAAACAAATATTCTGTAAAACTTAACTTCTATCTTCTTTTCTTACTTTACTTCTTCACTTTTTTAGATATTTATAACTTATTTATGTTTAAAATCATATTCCTTAAAACTTAAAATCTATCTTTTGTCTTACTTTACTTCTTCACTTTTTTAGATATTTATAACTTATTTATATTAAAAAGCATATTCCTTAAAACTTAAAATCTATCTTCTTTTCTTACTTTACTTCTTCACTTTTTTAGAAATCTATAACTTATTTAGCTTTAAAATCATATTCCTTAAAACTTAAAATCTATCTTCTTTTCTTACTTTACTTCTTCACTTTTTTAGATATTTATAACTTATTTATGTTTAAACAAATATTCTGTAAAACTTAACTTCTATCTTCTTTTCTTACTTTACTTCTTCACTTTTTTAGATATCAATAACTTATTTATATTTAAAAAGCATATTCCTTAAAACTTAAAATCTATCTTCTTTTCTTACTTTACTTCTTCACTTTTTTAGATATCTATAACTTATTTATATTAAAAAGCATATTCCTTAAAACTTAAAATCTATCTTCTTTTCTTACTTTACTTCTTCACTTTTTTAGATATTTATAACTTATTTATGTTTAAACAAATATTCTGTAAAACTTAACTTCTATCTTCTTTTCTTACTTTACTTCTTCACTTTTTTAGATATTTATAACTTATTTATGTTTAAAATCATATTCCTTAAAACTTAAAATCTATCTTTTGTCTTACTTTACTTCTTCACTTTTTTAGATATTTATAACTTATTTATATTAAAAAGCATATTCCTTAAAACTTAAAATCTATCTTCTTTTCTTACTTTACTTCTTCACTTTTTTAGATATCTATAACTTATTTAGCTTTAAAATCATATTCCTTAAAACTTAAAATCTATCTTCTTTTCTTACTTTACTTCTTCACTTTTTTAGATATTTATAACTTATTTATGTTTAAAATCATATTCCTTAAAACTTAAAATCTATCTTTTTTTCTTACTTTACTTCTTCACTTTTTTAGATATTTATAACTTATTTATATTAAAAAGCATATTCCTTAAAACTTAAAATCTATCTTCTTTTCTTACTTTACTTCTTCACTTTTTTAGATATCTATAACTTATTTATATTTAAAATCATATTCCTTAAAACTTAAAATCTATCTTCTTTTCTTACTTTACTTCTTCACTTTTTTAGATATCTATAACTTATTTAAATTTAAACAAATATTCTGTAAAACTTAACTTCTATCTTCTTTTCTTACTTTACTTCTTCACTTTTTTAGATATCTATAACTTATTTAAATTTAAAAAGCATATTCCTTAAAACTTAAATTCTATCTTCTTTTCTTACTTTACTTCTTCACTTTTTTAGATATTTATAACTTATTTAAATTTAAAAGAATTTTTCTTAAAACTTAAAATCTATCTTCTTTTCTTACTTTACTTCTTCACTTTTTTAGATATTTATAACTTATTTAGCTTTAAAATCATATTCCTTAAAACTTAAATTCTATCTTCTTTTCTTACTTTACTTCTTCACTTTTTTAGATATTTATAACTTATTTATGTTTAAACAAATATTCTGTAAAACTTAACTTCTATCTTCTTTTCTTACTTTACTTCTTCACTTTTTTAGATATTTATAACTTATTTATGTTTAAAATCATATTCCTTAAAACTTAAAATCTATCTTTTGTCTTACTTTACTTCTTCACTTTTTTAGATATTTATAACTTATTTATATTAAAAAGCATATT
>CAMPDV010002255.1:0-70958 GCA_946699065.1 Loxodes magnus | reverse complement strand
TAGTTTCAAATAATACAAAATAGCCAATTAAATATAAAATTAATTTCGTTAAGATGGTCTAGAAAAATATGAAAACAAAGTTTGAAAGGCCTTTACAAAGGAGTAGTATTAAGTAACTCTTAAACATCATAAGCTGAAAACTAGTGGCTCTGGATAGAAGACTCTACTTATAAAGCTTTTGACACCCAAATAAATAATTAGATAGACTAAGCTTTTTAATAAGGATAAGAAAAAATCTATATTAAAATGAACTTTGTTAAATATGAAGTAGATTTAGTTAAAAACAACTTATATAATATATATATCAATGAAGTGATGAAAATAGTTAAAACATAGATATAAAAACCAATAGGTTATATAATCCTAAAGGGATTATTAGAAGATATAGAGTTAAGCACTATAAAATTTTAGGAATTCTAGAGTTGTAAATAAGTTAGTGTAGACAATTTTGAAAAAGCACTCGATATTGCTAAGTAGCATAATGTGCTTTTAATTTTCAAGGATAATGAATTTTTCCTTTTGGGATATACGAGTGAAGTATAGAAGGCTAAGGAAAAGTTGACAATCATTAATTATGGTATTTGAAATAATGCAAATCAGTTAGAAGTAAAGTATCCTGAATATTGAGAGTAATCATAATAGCTTTATTGCTAATATGATTTAAGCTAAAATTCAAAATTGTTTAGACAAATTTAGACCAATTTCAATAAAACTGTTCCACAAGGTAAAGTTGTAAGAATATCTGTCATTTAAAATAAGGCCCTATACTAAAGATATTGAAACGAGTTATAAATTTTAAAAAATATATATGGAAAGAATCCAAGAGTAGAACATTTATATCATGGAACTAAAGGAACACCTCAGAAGAAATATGTAAAGGAGAAATAGGAATTGATAATAAATATACATTGGAAAAAAGCATTTATGGAAAAGGCAATTATTTTGCTATTGAAGCTTCTTATTCTAATAATGGTTACGCTTATAAGGTACCAAACCAAAATATTTAATACTAGATGATTCTGTGTGACGTTATTGTTGGAGAAGTTTTCTAAGCTTAAAATTAGCAAAAATATTAATATCCTCCTATTAATACTAACTTCACTAGTTTTGAAAAGCGATATGACTCAATAACTAACAAAACTTAGATGTATATAGTATTCGAAAATGAAAGGGCTTATCCTTCGTTTATCATTACTTATAACTTTGCTAAAGCACCTTGAAATATACTTTATTTTCTTATTAATCAGTAAATTTTATAGTAAATGTATAATTATATAAACTAAAGGAATATAAATAAATATAAAATGTAAAACATTTAACTTAAATTGCTATATAACAAGCATTATATTGTTCAACTTCTCATCAATAAACAGCAAATTCTTTATTTAAACATATTCAAAATTTATTTTTAAATGTCTGATAATAAAATAACGAGAATTATATATTTTTAGACTTATAAAAAGAAATAAATTATACATAGCTATTGAAGATTACAATACAACAAGCAAAAGTTTTAAACTTCCTTACTTATGTAAACTAAATGAACAATAGATATAATAAAATGTGGTTACTTGCTAACAAAGCGTTATTAATTTTTAGTTTTCTTTAAAGAAAAAGTTTACAATATAAAATGATTATTTCGAAATAAATTCCTACTCTATCCAATTTTTAATAATTATAATTACACTTAAAAGAATCTATTTAAAACAAAATTTAGCAAGCAAAGCGAAGAAACTAAGTTGAATAAGTATACAATAAATAAACTTTTTTTAATTATGAAGATAGAAATTACTTTCAACAAAGGGCTTAGCAGTAATTATAAATTCCTATTGAATATGTCAGTCTAATTGAATAAGTATTATTAAGATTTAACTAAGTTTAAGTTTTACTATTATTTCTCTTTTTACTTATTAATTCTTAAGCTTTAATTAAAAGTTCTTAATTTATTAATAAAAAGGAACTATAAAGGTTAAAAGATTCTATTATGCTTGATACTTAAAACATCTCAACGACAAAATATTTGACTTATAATTTACGTAATCCTTTAAAGAATAGATGTAGTCTAAGTTATTTAGAATTAATATAGTAAATTTAATAGCGAAAATTATGATTTTGTTTGCTTAAAAAGTTGATTTAATAAGCTTTTATATTCCACATAATTAAAATATTTACTCTTCCTAATTTTTATCCTTTTAGATTTAAATAAATGATGGATAAGTATTATAATAATTTCATATGCTTGAAATCTAAATTTATTATATTAAAATATAGAGAAATCTCATTTTAAAGACTTTAGTAGTTAGCACTTTAATAAGTTATATAAATTTTAAAATGATGCTATATATCTACTTCTGAAATAGGTCTTATAGATTCTAAAAATTATTTAATTTAAAAATTATTTTAATTTATATTCAGGTGATGAAATAGAATCGCTTTTATCATTTATAGAGTTCAACTCAAATTTTAGAAGTATAGATTAAAAAATTTATTTTGATTTAGATATAAAATATTATAAATTTTCAATTTTATTATTCCTTTTTATTTCTAACTAAGTAGCATAATGAAAGACATATAATAATATCATTTTAATTAAATTATTTTCGCTTTTTTTGTATATAAATTAATTTACCAACTTAAAAATAAGCTTTAAAAGATAATTTTAAATTTTAGAATTAATTTATTAAACTTAGTGAGTTCCACAAGAGTTCCTTATTTAAAATTATTTATTTGATGAATAGATTAAATGGAGATTTAAGCTTTATACACCAATTTTGATTAATTAATAATTTTAAATCTAAAGAGAAATAATATTTATCATCTTTAAATATTTGCCAAATCTTATGTTTTTCCTATTTGTTAAATAATAATTATTTATTTATTTATTTATTTAAAATTACAAATAACTTGATATTACTATATTTGCAAATACCTTTAGATAAAAATTATTAAAGGTTTTAAATTACTCTTTCATATATAAAGTTTATTTAGAGGAGAGAATTCTTAATAGATATAGCCTTAACAGTAGATAAGAAAGTTTATATTTAATTAGTCTCATTATGCTTACATTTTTATTATTTTTTAAAATCTTAAGTTTCATTGTTTTAGTAATTAAATATTCTATTTTTCTCCTAAATTAATACATTCTTAATAAAGTCTAAACTAAATATAATTCTTAAACAGATCTATTAATAAATATTTTCATGGATGAAATTATAGGTGAAACACTTCTAAAATTTATTTTTGATTGAACTACAATGTAGATAAAAGCAGAAACTATAAAGAAAGATAAGCAAATAGGTTTTTCAAACTGTAACTAATTTAAATTAAATGTCTAAGTATTATCTTTAGTTATATAAGCAAACATAAAAAGTTAATTTACATTCAGTTGAATTCATGGTATTTGAAAATCCCACAAGATAAATTAATTTTTGTTTTTAAAAGTGGAGACTAAAAGTTTAAATTATTGCATTGAAATAAGTTATATCAATAGGATTTAAATTAGATTTATAATAAATTTTTTTTAATTTTATCAACTAAAATTTATTATTTCATTTCTTAATAAATTCATTTAAAATGCTAACACTCATTAATACTTTAAGTGGGTTTAACTGGTCAATTTCATTGTCTGTGATATGAAAATAAAGAAAAGTAGAAAATTTAAGAGATAGCTAGGTTTATTTTAAGAGGTGATGCAAATATCTTTGCTAGCTACAATTTTTTAACTAAGTTTATTTTATTATTTTTAAGTTTTGTCTGCTCGTTATCATTGCTATAAATATTACAATTGAGCAAGCAAATAATTAAGTCTCTAAACTTTACTTATAAACTTTAAAGAAATTTAATTTATTATTTTTTGTTTTTTATGCATAAATATTTGATTTTAAAATAAAATAAAAATTATGGAGTCATAAGAGTATTAATAGACAATCTTTTTAGAATATAAAATAGAGTAATTGTAACAATTGATTTGATATTGCTAAGAACCAATTATTAAGAATCAAATTTATAATTTTTATAAATGTAAGTTATTTCAAGCTTTTTCTTGTCTTGATCTTTAACTTACTTTGTCCAAAAACTCCATATTCTCAGAATTTACTTAGATATCCTCTTCTTAAAAATCGTATTGAGATTCCAAATTCTTAAGTTTATTTGAAATATATTGAACTTTTCTTGATCGAATGCTTGGAGTTCAAATACGATATATTGCTTATTATATAAATTACTCTTTAGAATATTTTTATTTTATAAAAGTTGTTTGAATTGTTTGCTGCTTTTTAGTTGGTCAAACTTTTCCTTCTCTATTCTAGTTTGAAAATATTTTACCGTTTAATAAGAATCTTCAATTTTAGACTTTGCTTAATTTAAATTATTAGAAGTTCCTTCTATTATAATTATCTTATCGAAATTTTAAAAGAACAGCCTTAAAAATCTTTTTATATATTTTTGAAACCTAAACTTTACTAAGTTTCAGATAGATACTTTCTTTCGAAGGAAGAAAGAGATTCTTGACTAAGCTCTAGTTCTTCTTTTTTTAAGCTTAAGTTTAATCCTTCAAAAAATCTCTTAAATTTATTTATAGAACTTCTTTATCCCTACATCTCTATATAATTGCAATAAAGATCAAATTATTCTAAATCAGATATTTTTTCCCATTAATTTTCTTAAAGTCATTAATAGTAAATTGGATATTTGTAGTTCTCAAATTATATCCTTTATTTTTCGCTATAATAATAATCAAAGATAGTTTGTTATTTCGTTAAGTGTTTCTATTCCCCTTCATCTTCTTAATTTTATTAAGTAAAATCATTTTCCAATTTTACTTCTTAGGAATTTTGGATGTTTTCGTTATTTTAAACTATACTAGTGACTAAAACATTTTAAGGTAAATTTTCTTAATATTTTGTATTAGTAAGTTACTTTCGAATTTATTATAGTTGTTGAATTTAACTCGAAGTTAGTTCCATTAACTCAAATAGCTCTTATAGTTCTTGCTCACTATAACTAACTAATTGTTCAGCTGTAATTCCACTATTTTCTAACTGGTTTCTAATATTATTTAAATTGCTTTTTGAAATTCAATCTAAGGACTCTACTTTTTGAGTATTTTTGCTTTAACTTTAATTTAACATTAGTAACTTTTTAGCTTGTTCTAGCTATTAAATCTAGCTAGGATTTAATTCCATTAGTTCATATAAATCAGATAATTCTTACTCCGTATAACTTACTAAATTTTCTTCTGTCATGCCACAATTTTCTAATTAGGTCCTAATATTGTTTAAGTTATAATGAGATATTCAATCACTATCTAGTTTCCTCTTCAAACTTTGTTTAACTTAATTTATCTACTATATTTAGCTTTAATTCAGTTCCATTAGTTCAAAAAGGTCTAATAGATCTTGCTCTTTATGATTTATTAACTATTCATCAGTCAGGCCACAACTTTCTAACTATTTTCTCATACTATTAAGATTAAATTTCTGAATTCAATCTTCTTACATTTTAAACTTAGAATAAAGCTTCTTAATATTTTAAGGTATATTGTAATTTAATTATTATAAGGAAATATATAGATAATTAGCATGATATAATATAAACAAATAGCTTTCTAGACTTAAGCTTAACTTTATATTATTTTATTAATTATATTAATGATTATGCTTTCAGTTCTTATCTAAATTTTATTAATTTACTCATTTACTATATTTGCTATTATAGATTAAGATTGGACTCCTAATGAAGATACAGCTTAATTTAAGTTATTACCTATATTTGTGCTTAGATTAAACTTTTTTTTTTACATAATGGTGATTTGTGCTTAACATTCTTAATTTTTAAATTTAAATATTTCTTTGGCTTTTTCTTTAGTTGCTGGTCTCTAAATGAAAAAACACTCTTTTTATTTATTTTTTTAGTTGAAAAATGTTTCTTTTCCCTTTAATATTTCTATAGTTATTTCTATTTTAAATTGTGACAACTCTAAGGAAAATAGCCTCAATTATAATGATTACTATAAAATTAATTTAGCTTTCTTTCTGTATCTCATAGAAAGATAATAATTTAATAGAGTATTATTTATTTATTAATTAGGTTGTATTATTTATTTTATATATAAACTTCTCTTTATTAAAACTTCAATATGATTCAGATTTATTAGAAGCTACTATTTTCTAGCTGAATTATTATAATTAATGATTTTCTTTAATTATATTTATTTAATTTGTTTGCTATTAGTTTTAATAGATAAAGGTAGCTTCTCTATAATTGAATGCTATAAAATAGATTACTTTTTACCTTTATAGACATATTATAAGCTTAAACTATATAAATTTAGTAAGTAATTAAAGAGAATATAGATATAAATTTGCTTTTATCTTTAAATTAAGCAGAAATTAAAGATAAATAGTTTATCTAAATTATCCTTACAAGTTTATTAGTTATACTTTAATTCTTTTTATAGTTGCTTATGGTTATATCATTTCTTTCCTTAACTTTAGAAATTTAACTTAATTTAATTTAACTTAATTCTTAACTTTAAGTTAACAACAAAGGAAAGCTATAATTAAATTTAGAATTTATAGACAATTAGCAAATCAGAGGATATGCTTATGGTTTATGTGACTTATTAACTTTAATTAAGCCAACAAAAACCTATATTAAGATTTTGTGTACAAAATACATAATTAAACCAATAAATCGTTGGAATAGATATAATTATGATATTCTACTAAAAAGTAAATAAACATAATTTTAGATTTAATAAAGAAACTTCTAGATAAGTTTATACAAAAAGCTAATATAAACAAAAATAGATAAGATAAAAAGAATAAAATAATAAACTAGCTTTAAAATAAAAAATATTTATTTTATTCTAGGATATATCTCACTAAGTTGGAATAAAATGGAAGAAAATTATCTTTCATTTATAAGTTAAACCTATAACAAATTTTAGTCAATAATAAAATAAAAAACGAATCTACAATTTACACTAAGAACTCAATTGTTTTAATATATTTTAACTTGGGCATTATGATTAAAAATCTCGAAAGCTATTAAGTTAAATAATATTTTAAGAAAAGCATATAAATTTTATAAAATAACTATCTTTCTTTATTAAATTAGTATTTTTATTTAAAAAGGATATAAAAATTAATTTTAAATAATATACTAAAAGTTTAAAGAGAGATTCTATATAGTAGCCACATAATGTATAAGGGAAATATAACTTAATGTAAGGAGTCTAATAAAATTATGTATTATTTGCTATTATAAATTGAGAATATTAGCATCAATATGATTAAGACTTATAAATACATTAGTCTAATAGATTTTATATCTTTCAGAGTTTGGACTTCTCTTTAAATTGATATTCAGAATATTAATAATCAAACATTTTTATATATTTAAGCAAAGCTTAAGCATAAATATAAGGCTCTATGGTGTAAGGGTAGCACGTGGGTCTACGGAGCCCAAAATTGGGGTTAAAATCCCTGTAGAGTGGCTTTTTATTAATGTTTATAAAAATGTAGGTTAGTGAATTAAATAAGGAAAAGAGTGATTATAATATCAGTATCCATAGCTAAATAGATCATATTATAAGTAAATACTCTCTAAATTATAAATAGAAATATACTAAATTAGATGCTCTAATATATTTACAATTTGAATATTTTATTGATAACTCTATTTAGAATCTAAAATAGAAGTTAAAGCTCTTGTAAATTCCTTTTATCTATCCAAGCTCTAATCTTTAGTTATAATTGATAAATTAAAAATACTAATTTAGATCTAAAGCTGTAAGATAACTATTTAAATGACTTAATTAATATTAATGCTGATGATTATATCTCTAGAAGATAAATCTGAAATAATATTAAATATTCCTATATACTTTTTACTAAAAGCTTGAAGGTATATAGTAAAGATATACTATAAAAGGATTAAATACTTAATTAATAAATAAAACCTAATAAGCACTTCTAAGACTTCTTGCTTTCTTTGTGTATTTAAATTCTTAAGCTTGCTATGCTAAAAGATGTATACCTTCTATTTTAATTTCAACATAAGATTAATATTAAAGCAAGTTAGCAATACTAAAAATATATAAGTCAAATATTAGCTGCTTTAATATGCTAAATGTGTTTCACAAAAAGAGATGGAAATATTTTAGAAAGGCTTCAGAGGTAATTCTCATGGATTTATAAGATGTAAAGCTATGAAATTAATAAATAATCAAATTAAATTATTAGAAATGTTAATTAAATAGTCCCAGGAAAAAAAGAAACTGGAGACGTCATTAACAGTTTTATATGATGGTATTATAATAGTAGGCATAGAGTTATATAGCTAACTGAAAAATCTACTATCTTTATGTCTTCTACTAGATCTAGAATCCATTATTTTTTCAGCCTTATTTTATGAATACTATCTTTAGTTTTCCCTCCCTTATGAATTCCTCTACTAATAACAGGACTTAATATTGTTTTACGCAAGTTTAAATTAAAGTATCATAGCATTCTTGTTGGTCAGTCGCATCCTGTAAATATAATTTTAAAGTCAGGTCACATATAGTTTGGGACGATAAAATTGAAACTTCATTCTATTTTATCGATATAAAAATTGAAAAAGAGACTCATGCTATGTTAAATTGGTAGGCGAAGTTGTCAATAAAACAGCTCCGATTCTTTTACCCCAATTAGCGCTATGAATAAATTTTTGATTTACTCATTTACTATATTCGAAAAAATCTTTAGTCATAACTACATCTTCTTCACAGTAGACGACTGATTTAGCTTTCAAATGACTAAAAGTTATATTAAATAGAAAAAATGCATTTGAAGCGCTTTTAAATTAAATAAACTTTTTTCTAAATAGTCGTTCATATTCTACTTCAGGATGCATTACATGAATTATATTCAGTATACCTTTGCTTTTATGCTTGTTTATTAAGCCTGTCACATTTTCATAGTTTCCATCTTAAGATATTATAATAATGGTTTCTTTAATTCCATCAGCTTTCTCAAGAGACTCTAAAGTTTCTCTCAGATTTTCTAATCTTTTATAAACTGGCATTATAATAGGAAACAGCTCTTCTTATTTTTAAGCTGAGTCTTCCTATTAATTGTTCGTATTAGTAACGGACTTAGTCATAAATTTCAGGATGCCATTATTCAAAACTATAAGGATTGCAAGCTTCTTAGTGAATATGCATAATAGGAGTAAATCTTTAATCAGCAAATTAGCCATAATGATTTTTACTTATCTGGAAAACATCTTAAACTGCATGAATCTAGTTTTTTTCTTCTTGCATTGGAATAAAGTTATAGTATTCACTCTTCATGTAAGTCTTTTTAAAATAATTCCCTAAACTATTTTTAAAGGCTAGATCTTCGTCTCTTGAAATTTAGTCTAGTAGTTTATATTAATTTTTAATGTAAAAGTTCATAAACTTAAACCAATTAAAATTTCCTACTATTTCTTTACTCAACTAATGTATTGGTAATTTCTCAATCACTTAAGCACCTAATCTAAATCTTCTTCCAGTTTACATTAATCTATAGTAGTTTTAGTCATATATTGAGAATATCCTTTAGTTTATTCTAATTTAAGCTTTTGGCATCTATTCATTTTCTTTCTTGTTAAAGAAGTTTGTTCCACTTGCAGTAAGTAGTATTTAAATATTATACCAGAAGCCTTGCTCTATTTAGGCGTCTAAGTAAATATATTAGCATCCTTTATCTGAACCAAGTTCTAAAAGTATTTCTTTTTTATTTTAATGATTTTTATTTATAACCAGATATAAAAAATAACCTCAGTTGTCATTTAATGGACTACATCCTTATATTTTATTTCCTAATATTGCAAATCTCTTTTCTTATATTTGGATTAGCTTATTCGTATCAGATGCATAAGAATAGTTTCAAAGTTACTATTTTTAGTATCTTAATGAATCAAAACTAAATTATATCCAAATTGATATTACAAGCTCAGGAAAATCAAAAGAATTAAGTGGACCATGAAAAACAAATTATTCACCTCACTATAAGTTGAATTAAAGGTGGCCAGAAGGAGGATTCGAAATATTTCATTCAATAGTACTTTTATTTTACTATAACTATACGTATTCCTTGCTAAATGACTAAAGTTACTAATTTAATATTTTTATTTCAGTAAAATTAGCCTGTATTCTTATTCTTCCTTTATCCTAATTTTTAATTTTAACTGAGTGAAAAATTCCTACAAATATAGTTACAAATCCTACTATAACCAGAATATAAAAGGTATTCTAAATTTTAATTTTTAGTTTGTAATAAAATTATTTTAACTTTTAACTTTTAAAATTTATATTAAATGAAATAGCTTTATTGCTTCAAAGTAAACAACTTTATGACTTTTAAAATTATTCTCCTAAAATACTCTAATGCACTCATATTCTTTGCTTCGCATGCTGTACTGAATAGTAAATTCATAGCCATTTTTTCATGTGTCCTTTCGATTTCCAGGTATTTGAAGTAAAGATTAATTAAATATAATCCTGATTTTTAATGGAAATTATTCATTCTTTTGAAGGATTTTATGAATTAGAAACTTCATATCCTGGAGCAGTCAAACTTATTAGAACATGAAATTAATTTATAAATATATCGGCAAATTAATTTTATACTTTAATGATTGTGTTTGAAGGTGGAAATATGTATACTGGAAGCATAGAAGATTTTAAAACTTTTGTAAAAGTAAAGTAATATACTCTACAACTTTATGAAACTTAAGACATTCCAACAGGTGATTCTTCTGTGTACAAATAAGGGCCATTAAGAAAACTTCTTTATAGCCTTTGATTGAAAATATATAAAATTGATTTAATAAACTTTACATTATTTAATTTATAATATGGAATAAACAAACAGACTTATCTTTATTTTTCAACTTTTATTAAATAAATCAACTAAGCTTAGACAAATAAACTTATATTTCCTGAACATTTAATAGAATTAAGAATTCTATTATCACTTTATATATATATTGCTTTATATTTAAGTTAATGAAATGTATTATTTTACTTGATATCTTAGTCACATGTTATCTAGATTCTAAATGTATCCTTATAGACCTTTTTTAATGAATATAAGCCTTGAATGTTTAGAAAAGTTGATTTTTCTTTTTTATTTCTAAATTCTCTATTTAATGAGTTTAAAAGTTAACTAACTAATGATTTTATTGCATTCATTTATTTTAATTAGGTAGAATAAAAAATAGCAGATGGTGTATTTAGCATGTTTACTAAATATTTTATAGTAAGTCTCTAATTAATCTCTATATAATTAGCAATCAAGAACTACCAAATTAAAAAGAGAAGTTTGCTGATTTTAATAGAGTATAGGATGTATTAAGGTATATTTATATCTTCTTTCAAAAGGCATTCAAATGAAGCACTTCATCTACAGAAAGGTAAAACTTAATAAGATATAAGAAATGTCTTTATGATATATCCACAAAATATATCTACTTCAAGATAAATAAATAAAGCTTAGAGTAGTCACTATTGTTCCTCCTAATTATTAAATCTAGTTTTATATCCTTTAATTTAATAATACTAAATCAAATATTTATCTACTCTTTCATTTCATTTCTCTCTTATGCTATATTTCGAAGTTAGAATTCTTTCAGCTCTTTCTTTAATCTTTAAGCATTTTATTAGTTTTAAAGTAATTAAATATCTCTCAAACTTTAAATTATTTTCACTGTAGATTTTTATCTAATTTTTAATTTTAAAGTATTTCTTCTTTGCTTTTCTAAGATAAATTAATTTAATTAAGAGCTTACAAATCTTTAATAAATCTATAGTGAAAGATAACGAAAAAAAGCAATAAATGTAAGCTATATACTCCTTGTTAATTATCTAAACATTCATAAAAGCTTGAAACTTAATTGCATAAGTAAATAAGTAATTTACATTAGTTTAAATCATTCCACAATTCTAAAGAAACTTACTACAAAGCTAATATTATCCCTTTTCAGATTTTTGCTAAGGCTTTTTTAAATTAATTCTTTAGTGAAATAGTTAAACTTAAAGACTTATCTAATTATAAAATATGATTGTGATGATACTTGTTTAATTTAAAATTTCTTCTGCTTATTTCTATCTGATATAGAAATAATTAGCTTTATAAATAGTTGTTTCATTTAAATATTTAGTTGACTATTAAAGAATTAGATTTCCTTTTTTTATTTATATTCTTTCTTTGTATAATTTCATATATCATAGATTTAAACCATTCAACTGTTTAAAAATAAGAAGATTTATTTATTTTAAAGTTCTTCTTTCTTTATTTCACTATCTTACTATCTATATTGAAAGCTTATTCTGCCATTATAATATTTTAACTTAATTTTATAATGCTATAACCTTATAAATAACTATCAACTCATCAAATTTTATCATTAAATATATTATTATTTTAAAGATCTATACCGAAGTATAAGCAATTTATTTGATAGATTAGTATTATTATAAATAGCTTAAATTGCTTTATATGAAACTAACTTTTTATTTCCTTCAATTTTAAGATTTTTTAGTGTATGATTATATCGATCTTTCTAAGGCTAATATGCTATCTAGTTTACTCTTATTTTAATGCCTATTTATTTATAAAGACGGTATTTTATATTTTTAGGAACTGTATATTTGTTTATAGATTTAAGTTTGGTTAAAATAAAAATCCTTAATTGATAAATGAAATAGAGAACAAATATTCTATGTAAATATACACTAATGAAGATATAGTCAATTAATCAAATAATTTCTTTATATGAAATTGTAGCTCAACAGTCGTATTTTTTTATTTCTTTCAAAATATCTTAATTTTTAGATGGCTTGAATAAAACCTTATTCATCCCAGCTTTCAAGCATCTTTCTACATCTTGCTCATGTGCATATGCTGTATATCCTACTATGGCTCCTTGGTAGCCTATCTACCTCAAAATTCTTACTGCCTCCCATCCATTTAAAACTGGCATTTCGCAATCCATTATTATTACTTGAAACTATTTACAGCATTTGCTTCTTAATCTTTATTTTACTTGGTCTACAGCTTCCTTTCCATTCACAACTGCTTTAAAAGTATAGTTGTTTTCTTCTAAAATTTATGATAAAATCATTCTTATTATCTCTGAATCATCTACCAGCAAAATTTACTCACACTAGCATATGGTGGGGATTCTACTTAAATAAGAATCAAAATTTTCCAAACTATCAAAGGAAGGGATCATCAGCTAGCTCTATTTCTCAAGCATTTAAGAAGAGGTTATTAGCATTTTGATAGTCTTGGCCTTCTTCTTAATTTTTCTATTTCTCTACTGTTACTCAATAATTTAATGCTTCATAACTTTGCTAATATTTTTAGATTTTATGTTAAACGAAAACTTGCTGAATTTATTAAGTTCTGATTTTATTTTTATATTCTACTCTCCTAGTAGCAAAGCTATTTTCTGAGCTATATACAACCACATTCCACATCCTTAAGGTTTATCTAGATCTATTTCTTGTCTATCAAACAATTGCTTGAATAAATATTTCTGCTTTTCTTCACTTATTCCTACTCCACTATCTTTCACTCATACTTTATAGTTTATGAACTCGTTGTCTTCATTTTGTTAATTCGCTTTTTTTATTCCTAGATAAATAAACCCTGAGTTTGTATATTTCAAAGCGTTGGCTAAGAAAATTTGTAGAATAAAGAGAATTTTTTATTTATCTGTAGAAATCTCTTCAGGAACGTCAAACTTGATAAACTATAAAAGTTGAATTGGTTTACTTTGAATATGAAACTTAATAGTTTTAAAAGCTTCTTCAAATAAAGTTTTTATATTAATTACTTCATACACTAGCTTTTGATTTTCATCTTATAAGAACTAGGTTAAAGAGAGTGTCATGTTTATTAGGTTTTAGCTTTCTTATTCTATTATTTCAGCCTTATAACTGATTCACTATGTCGTATTCTATTTATGCTCTTTAATTTAATTTTCTCACTTTAAATAGAAGGACTTTTGATTTAATTATTGATTCTGCTCTATTTATTTTAGCTCTAAAGTTGGATTTTCTTGGCGTCATGGTTCTTCGCCTTCTTTTTCAGATAAAATTTCAGAAATTTATTGAAAAGAAAGATTGCTCCAAATTTCTTCCTTGCTCTCAGTGTCTTTTTTATTAGAAAAAGACAAGGAATTTTAGATTTACTGAGCCATGCTCATTATTAGAGTAGTAGGATGTCTTACTTGGTGATTGAACTCTCTTAGAAACAGAGTTTTATACTTATTAGATAAGTTTTATCTCTCAGCATTATAAGATTCAGTCAAGTTATTAATATTAAGTAGCACTGCTTCTTCATTTTCCCATATAGTATTAAGAGCTTAAATTTCGAAATACATTAACTTGGAGCTTTTCTTTAGCTTCCAAAATTACTTTACTTTCACTATATAATTTTCAGACTATTCTTAACTTTTTGAGTCGATGTATTTATCAAGCGCTTATTTGAAAGTATTTCCGATGACTTAACTAAAGTCAGCTCTTTCAAGGAATTCATAGAAACAGGCAGTGTTAATCATTTTTCTTAGTATTTTATTGCTGTACATTATTTAGTTTTAGTTGAAGATTATTATCCCTGTATTACAGTTGTTAGTAAGAAACTTCAAAGTCTATATTTGCTTCTGAATCAGAAGCTGCTTTTCAAAGCATTCTTTGGTGAACTTCTGATTGTTAATAATAGTACTGAAACTTATTCCGAATGCTATAAAGAGAGTCATGAAAAGTTCTGACTTAATAGTGTTGAAAAAACCATTTCAAATAGCAAGCCCAAAGCTTGTAAAGATTTAAAGAATTATAAATATTAAGGTTAGCTTTTAGTTCTTGAGATATATATTGTTGGACATTGGAATCATCAACACAAAAAGAAGCGAAACTCAGGTATCGTTAGCATTCTGCAGTGAGTATTTAAAAGATTTAAATATGAAATAAAAGAAAAGAGCGAAGGCAGGAACTTTACTATTTTCAAAATATCTTCACGAAACTTTAATTCCTTCCATTATCAGAACTCTTATGCACGATATCAGTACTTGCTCGGATTCTTGATACCACAGAATACTTTAAAAAAGTTAAAAGTAAACAACTGGAGTAATGATGAAATATAAGACTGACTGATCATTTCTAATAGCTTAGTTAATAAATGTTTGGTACCGCTTTTCTTTAGAAGGCTCCATATTTAATAATTATGCTTTATTAACTAAATTTATCCTAAAAGAATCATATATCAATTAAATATACCATTTCATGCTATACTCAGTATTTTTAAGTTCTCATTATATCAGCTTGCTAAAAGTAAAGCAGTATATCTTATGTATTATTCACTAGCTACTATATCAACTATAACCTACTTCTAGTTTAAGCTTTAAATTCTCATTAACAATTAAGAGTTTTCTTTATAGTGATTAATTAAAATCCTTATTAAATGAATCAAGGAATAAATTATGATATCAAGGAAGAAGTTAAGCAAGCAAATATCAATTACTAAAATAAATAGCTAAAAAGTATGCTCTACTATGTTTCTATGATTTTCCTTTATCTTTACTAAAATTATAGCTAATTATACAATGCTTCAGCACTAACTATTTACAATAGCCTTGTTTATGTCTTACTTTAATGAAGGATTTCTATTCTTGTGTATACTCTTTAAAAGCTTAGATTAAAATTATTAAAAGCTAGTAATAATGAAATCTTTAAGAACTAGAAGATATTAACAAATATTAATTAGTAAGAGAAGCTTTCATTATCTTGTATAATCAACTTTAGTAGTAGAACTAATGCTAGCTTCTAGTGATTCCTTTGTATATATCTAGTTAAATTAATTGATAAATAAATTAAGCTTTATAGTAATAAAATTAGGTTATCATTTTTCATATTACTAGTAAAACAAAGCAATCATTTAATAAAATAATACCCTTAAGTATCACATTTTCTGTGCTTACTTAGTAGATGTAATTATTAATTTCCTTGTATGAGTTTTATATATTTAATACCATTTATTACAGTTTCATTCTGAAAAACTAACTTTAAAAGGTTTATATAAATATTTTAATATAATGAAAGTAATTTAAATTTTAAACTTCATATGTTTAAAAAATAATCTCTTTAGCTTTTCCTTAACTATCTTAATTCTGATAAATTAAATATATAAGGAATTAAATTAATTTTAATTAGTAACTTAGTAACTCCTTTATTGATAACTGAGAATCCTTTCTGTTAAATAAGCATTAAAATGTAACTAAGGAACTACTTAATTTTAGTAAACGGTAAATAGATCTCATTTATAGAAATCCTTAACTTATCAATTACCCATCTTCTAAATAAAATTTTCAAATTTTCAAATTTTAAGAAATTATTCAACATATTCCAAATGCCAGGCAGCTGGACCTGATGGAATAAAGGGTGAACTCATCAAGTATGCTAGAGAAGAGTTACAATAAATAATTCACTGTTTTATCAATAATATGATGCGACTTTAATAAATTCCATAAAAGCTGAATACCTCCATTATCATTCCTATTTTCAAGAAAGGTAGTAAGAGTGATTGGAAAAACTGAAGTCCAATTTCCCTTATGAATACTATATTGAAGATTTACGACAAGGCTTTAACAGAAAGGACTTACAAAATTCTTTAAGAACGAAACCCCATACATCCTGTATAAATGGGATTTCTCAAGAAGAGACAAACAGCCCACTAAATATGATAATTGTAGCAGATAATTGACCTCTATTAGAGTAAAGGGAAAGATTAAACAAGGATGCTTGCTACTCCTATTGATGTTGAGAAGATGTTTGATGATATTGAGAGAAGACACTTTTTCAACATCTTAGGAGAATAAAACTACCTCTGGGATTGATACTGACACTAGAGTCTTTCTACAGTAACCTGAATTCCTCTTTTCTAATCGATGGGTAAACAACTCGACGACTTCGGTACAACAATGGAGTTATGCAAGGGAGCTCACATGGTCCTATACTCTCCCTCCTATATTATGATATAAATAAATAAATTTGATTATAGAGCGCGTAGCACTCTCATTGATGCGTAACTCTTTAAAAAAAAACGTTTCATACTGACAAGAATGTTTGTTACTGATAAAATTATCAGATACTAGTAGACCTTGTTCAATACTGGTATAATTATTCAGTACTGATAAAAATGTTCAATACTGATATAATTTAAGAATTCTCGTAATATTTTCTACTTGTTGGAGGTCCAAGGACATGGCAGGATTGTATCTCATTGCAACACCAAAGCAGAGGACGACATGTGTCAATTATGGGTACTTAAATTTCCCACCTCTGATGAAGCTCGCAATATTTTCTTTTTCGTTCCAGAATTAAAACTAGAATAGGCCAGTCCCGAAGGTCTAAGAATTATGCCTCGAGACTAAATCAAAGCAGAGGAAGACATAAAGTCGATTATGGGTACTTAACTTCCCCAACCTCTGATGAAGATGACCTTGTTGTTCACCTTCGAACAACTATGGTGGTTTAAATTTTTTTTTTAATAGTAATCAGATATCTATAGGAAAGAAATACACATCTAGGTATCAATCTGCAAATATGAACTTTGTATGAGAGTGTGGTCAGATGACCTTATACTCCTTTCTTGTTCTGCTTAAAGGATGTAATAACTTATAGATTAATGCAACAGAGATGTTCAGTGAATTTTTCCGTAAATTAACACTAGTAAATGTGAAGCAATATAATTTGTTAAAAAAAGAAGAGCTAAAAATATCGAATTAAAATTGAAACTGGAAGGTTAACATATCAAATAGAAGAATCAAGTGACATACCTTAGAGTCATAATACAAGAAAATGATCTTTTGATCAATCACTATAAATAGAGAATTTAAACATATTTAGAATCGGTAAAAAAATGCATTTATACTCTCAGCCGATACAAGAATATTACTCCCTGACACTTAAAATGCTTTGTCTCATGTTTACGTCGCCTAAGGCTGAATATGGTGGAGAATTGGTTCCTTGAACTATAATGAGAGGCTCATAGTCTATGAAAGAGAAGATAAACAAAAGTATGCGTATAATTGCGAGGAAGGCTTTACAGTCGCCTATCTCTGTCTTTAATGAGTCCTGTTACATAGACTTTAACTGACTCCCTTTTGAGCATATTATGGCTAGACGCTTTTTCCGTTTCTACTTTAAAATACGGAAAGAAGCTAGGACTTATCCGGAATCCGATATAGGAAGACTCTTTGAATGCAATTGAAACTAAAAATCCTTGCATTTTTAGTAAGTTAAAAGGATGCTTTAATATTACGGAATCAACAATGACGATCAAGCCATGATTTCTAATTAACTTTCTTTTGAGAATCTTATTGAAGAAAAAATAAGAAACAACTTCTATTAAGAAGCAACTATATGATATAGAGACATGCCTACTGCACAGATATTTAGAGAGCAACTTGTAGGACTTTTGAAATTTCCTGAAATAAATTACACTAAACTAAGCAAAGAATATAAAAAAGAAATCATCTCAATCTTTAAATTACGAACTAATTCTTACAGTTTTCAATATGACTTACATATGCGTCATTATCCTGTAAAAAATTACCTCTGTAAATGTGGAGGAAAAGACATATTTAGACATATTTTCGAATGTGTCTACTATTAGGACATATTTACAAATATCTCTGATCAATTTCCTGGAAAAAACTTGGAAAAACTAGTAACTCACGATTAACTCTACATAAACTAGCAGTTCACTTCTCATAAGTAAATGGATGCAGATCTTAAGATAAAAATTTTTCATAAGAATCTACGAAAAAAAAGAATTGAAATTGTAGAACAAAACACAGATAATTGATTGGAACCTAAAGAAGAATAATAAAAAAGCACAAGAAACAACGGGGAAAAATTGGAAGATGAAAAGAACGATGCTTGAACTTTTTGAACATCATTAAAATGAAATATCTGGTTAAAATCAGTAACTTCATTTCATTAACATTTTTATTAAAGTTGATTTCTTTTTCTTCTTAAATTGCAACTTTTGTTGAATATAGTCATGTTAGTTTTAGTTCAAGTAATGAGGCTTATAAAAATAAGACGTTGAGATTATATTAAACGCAGTTCTGTAGAATTATTTTAAGCTGTCTTGATATTAGATATGCAAAGGATGGACAGTAAAAGTAAATAATTCATAGTTACCTTTGTAACAAAATGCATAGGAGTTGGTAATCTTCTTTTTTAATTTTCTTGGATATGTTCTTTCAATCTTCAATACCATAACATAATATCAACTATCTACTCCTTCTTTAGCTCTTCTTTTATGCTAGATGCTTATTTACAGTCTTATCAAATCTGACCACTATCAAGTCCTTTTACTTTATGCTTCTCTTGTTTTAGTATTTCTCTTCTTTAAAAATCCTCAGCATAAAAAAAGGAATATGAGAGCCTATGAGGATCAGTTGTCTTTATTCTTAGGATAAACAAATGAAAGACTAGATATCTAACGAGAAGCATAGGGAAATAGCTAAGAGTACTTAGCTTAATAAGTAAAAATATAAGTCTAACTTTATACCCCAAAATGGACTGATTTATCATAGTATCTGTTAAATAATTTCGAAAGAGAGTGCAAACTCCAATTGTTATCTATTTTATGCTTGTCGAAAATATAAAGCTAATTTATTTCAAAATTGCTTGTTATGGTGGAAATTTGAAAGCCTTTCTCGCAAAAAAGGAGTAAAGCAAGAAAAGGTTAGAAGATTGAGTAAGTTTAAAGCATGTGAAGCTTATCTCTAGAGTAATCTCTAACTAGGAGTAGAAGCCATACCTAGTCAGTATCTTGACTAAGTTATATAAAATACCTTCAATTTCAAAGCTACTATTATCTCTGCTACAGTCAGCTCACTTATGTATTAACTGATTTAGACATGATAAATATAAAAACTGTAAAAAGGGTATTAGTGATTAAAGAGGCAAAACCTTCAAGCCATTTAGATTTAAATATACTAATTCTATTACTATGGGGTTCTACTTTCATATAGTGAAGTAAATATATTAACTAATTTAAGTATTAAATAAGCGTTTAAATGGATATGATTAATCAATAATTTATATCGAAATCTATACTCACTAGTTGTCACAATTGAAGAACTAAAAGAATGCTATGAAATGAATATTTTTATCGTAGTTCAGAACTAGAAATGGACTTTAAAGCCATAATTAAATAATTATGGGCTTCGATTGTCCTGATTTCTTCATAAATAAAGTAATAGCATAGGCTTTAAAATAATAATAGTCTTTTATAGCACTCAAATTTATTTTTGCTAATATAGATGAAAAATGATCTAAATTAGGGTTAAAATCGAAAGGATAGAAGTAATCAATTTTAGTTCGACAAATATTTTTAGAAAAACTAGAGGAATTTAAGAAGCAACACTGTGGAAAGGATTAAAGTGATGTATTTATTTTGCTAACCGAGTTTCTAAACGATAAAAACTTAAAGGTGCTCCAAATAACATAAATCATAATTAAGAATGAAATAACCTAAACTACTGTAAAAAGCTAGTGAAATTAAGGTTAATATCTAGTTTGATAACTAAAAGAATGAATGATTTTGAATCTTCAGTTTATTTCTATAAACCATATAGAAACTTCAATAGTTGGATCCAATAGCTTAAATAGAATATATCTGGATGTTAATTCAGCAAAAAATGAAAAGAATCAAGTTCTAGTACAATTCTAACTTCAAATGAAGTTAAGTAACTATACAAGAATAATCTCTCAATGGGACTTTTTATTAATTAAGTCTAAATTAATTTTCTAGAAGCTTTAGTAATATTCTTTGAAAACTGATCTAGCATCACAGATTTTTAGTATCCAAAATTAAATAGGAAATAATTAAAAACCCTTGCTTATATTTTAATACTTCAACTCTTCAATTTCTCCTTACAAGCATATCTGTCACTGATAAGCTTTTATTTAAGACAATGCTGATTAATCTAAATAGACTAACAGTATAAATTCTAAGTTACTTAGTTATATCCTTTTCCTCAATCTGGCTCTATAAGCAATAGAATATCTAAGTTTCCATCTATATTAAGATTAACTTTCACATTAAAAGCACCTTATTAAATCTAATAAAGAAAGAGTAGTTACTGATAATTGTTAAGTTGAGTATACAAATCTCAATAGTATAACTAAATACTCTTCTTCTTAGTCTAATTACCATTTTGCAAGTAAGCTATTTCTAGAATCTCTATCTTTGAGTTAATAAACAATAAATTGATTTTCTGAGTCCTTTCTGATTTATTGTGAATATTAAAGAAATACTGCAGTATAGTAGATTAATTGATTCATCATCCTCAGTATTATAGTCATCTAATTTACTCTTTTTATATAGCTTCTTGATTTACACGTTTAGCTTATTGAGCTATTCTTTACTTTATATGCAAGTATTAAAGTGACTCGTTCTTTGATTTCGCTTAGTTATAAAGCTTGAATATATCTAGTTAGTCTTTTACTTATGTTCTTAACTTTACTTTTAATTAGATACTTTACGCTTTATATTTAACGTTCTAGAACTAAAGAGATAAGAACCTTTTAGTTGAAAGGACTAAGAAGGCTTTTAAAGGCTTAGAATTAAATAGTCTAAATTAAGACGCTAAAGGTAAAGCTCGTTTTTAGTCTTGACTTTTACTGCTTCCTACTAATCCAGACAGCTTGCTTCATCTAAGTCTTTCAAAGGAAATTGCTGAAGGTTTAGCTTTGAAAATTCTAACTCCTTGATGGGAATAACATTTCAGATATGCAAGATGTATTAAAATTATCTTCTACCTTGAATGTTTTTTCTAAGTTGATAGGTTAATCTGAAAATTTTAGGACTTAAGCTTTACAAATTTTCCAAATATATAATCAAACTAAATTAGTAAGATCTTCATAATCTTTAAAGGTAACAAAGTAAGAGTTTGCAAGGTAAATCATTTGAAGCAAAACTTCTAAACTTGACTCACTTATACTAGCTACTTTGCTTTTGTAAGGCATTAGTATAAATACGAAAGCGGACCAAGCAAAATTTGACAAGACTGTAAGAGTAATTGGAACTTCAGTATACTCTTTAAGTATTTTTAGCTTTGCTAGGAGCATAAATTTTCTACATAAGAAGAAAGGAAAATAAACTGGCTTATATCTTATTTGCTATATTGTATAAATGAGTCGCACTTTGAAATGATTTGAAATAATAAATTAATATCTTGGGTTATATAAAAAAGTAGCATGCAGTTGATGAGTAAAGATAAAAAGCACCATAAGATAAATTAGGTAGTAAAAGGTTAAGAAATTAATCCTTTCTCATGATACACAATGTCGTTCATAAATATTAGAAATCATGCTTTTAAGATAATTATAACCTAATGCTCTTTATTTTAAACGTAAAATACGAAGCCTAAGGTAAAATATACCCTTAAATACTTTAAAAATAAAGACTACAAGTGATTTACCTATCTAACTAATGATAACCAACTTAAACTTTTAATAGCTAATTTTATGGTATTTCATAATATAAATTTAAGCTACTAAAAAGGAAATTTTTTGCTTGATGGTATATACATCAAATTTCATTAATTAGTAGTTAAAAAAATTGTTTCAAATTTAAAAGCTAGAAATGAGGAGAAAAAGTTGATTTTGGTAATTTTACGATATAAGTCAGCTAAATGAACTATTAGGATCTTAAGTATAAATCCAAAGTTTCATAGCTAGAGTAAATAAATTCAATTTTGCCTAGTCTATAGAAACAAAATTTTAATTCTATGTCCTCAGTTAAATAGTAAAAGTCTATAGACTAAATAAGGGTTATGTAATTTATTAGAGTGTAAAGTTTAACGAAGCAGTATTAAAAGTTATTAAATGATAAGAAGCTAAAGTAAATAAAATAAATAGACATAGAAGTGAAAATTTTTTAATGATTCAGCTTCTGGATAGTTTAATAAGAAAGAATAATCTTAGAAAAATAGTGCTTTCAAGTTACCATATTCAATAATAATAAGAAACTTTGTTAACTATAAAAATAATTAAGATATTATGAGCTTTTTTATTTTCAAGCTAGTGAATATGAATAAATTAGATATATTTGCTATAATCTCGAAAATATATTAATTAAAGTTGGTTTTAAGCCTAAGAAGTTTGTTACCAAAATCAAAAGATCAGAGCATTTACTTTGATATGATTTTTACTTAAGTATACTAATAATCAAATTCTTAAATATTCCAGATTAATATAACCATAAAAAATGCTTCATTGGCTTAGCTCAATTGGTAGAAAACCAGTTTTTTAACTGGTGATCAAGAGTTCAATTCTCTTTGTCGGCAGAGAACAATATTTTGCTTCTCACTTTCTTCTATTGATTCAATACCCTTTTATTTTTTCAACTGTTTTACCATATAAAACCAACAATTCCCTAAGAAAGCTCATATGATATTATAATGAGAGCATTTTATTTATAAGAATTTACTCATTTCATTGATTATATCTTTCGGTATTTCTATGGAAGCTACATTCATCCATAGTTCTTACTTATTTTTCTTCTTCATCTACTTCTCTTTTCTATAGGTCTATCTATATAAGCAAATCAAATTACTTTGATTAAGATAATTCTTACATTTTCTTTTTAAAGTCTTTTCTGTCTTTAGAAGATTTAGATCCTAATATTTGAAAGAGCTTGAATTTCCGAAATAAAGAATCAATTTTACTCGTAATTATCCAACTCCACATCTTACTTTGAATTACATTTCCTACTTTCAACAAAGTTTAAATACAAGAAATATTGCCATAATCTGGAATACTCTTCTAAGCTATTCCTATTTCTGTTTTTTCTTTCCTTTTATTTGATTCGCTAAATCTTTTATAATCAGTGCAATATCAAATACCATAAGAACTTAATCTATAGTAATTGATATTGTAATGATATAAAACCCTTTCTTTAAAATCTAAATGGGAATTTACCTTATTTTTACCTCATTCCTAAGTTAACTCTAGTAGAAGTTGAGTGATTTTTCATGCCTCTTGCTAAACTTGAACTATATTGAATATATTAGACTTTTATAATTTTGATTTAACAATATAATGAAACAAGCCAAAGCTTATAACTTGGTATATAAAAGAGAAAGTAAATCTTACAAAGCTTAATGTAATAATTTTTGTTATTCCGCCAACATTGATTTTACTTTTTTATTAATTTAGCAAGAAGATTGCTTTATTATTGACTATTAAGTGTTAGATTTAATTAAGTAATCATTTAATGATAAATATGCTATTATTCCTCATCTCCTTCATATTTTATTTGATTGCTTCTTTTCCTAATTTTGACAAGTTCTTCATATCTTTTTTCTTTTTTTCATAACCGATAAATTTTTCAGATTTCTAGTTCTAATCTTTTTGACTGGGGCAATTTTCTTGGAATTCCCTATTTTGACTTTCTATGATTTAAATCTTACATTATGACTTCATTTCAACAAGTGACTTTTATACTTATTTGACTTATAAAGTAATTAAAATTTAACCTTTAGAGCTGACAGTCTTTTCTTCTTTCTAAATTAACCAGTTTGATTTATTGATGTCCTTCTTTATAAAAAAACTAAATACCTCAATATCAAATAAATCCCTCAATGGAGCTTATTCTTACTTATTCATACTTAAGTCCTGTCTATAAGTATATTCTTGGATCAAATCTCCTTTTTCAATCTGAAGCATGTGATCAATGCTTCCTTGACTGATTTAATATAGAGCTTTCATCTAAGTTCTCTAATTTTCATTTTCTAGGTTCGAAAACTCTAGTACTTGCCTGGAGTTTTTTAATTGATGTTTAGCTTTAAACTTGGCTCAGTTTTTATCTTTTCTTTCTCTTATTTGCTTCACTAGATCTTTGATCTTAACATAACACCTAAAAAGATGTAGACTTAAGTGATTATATTTTATACTGCAATTATACTCAAAACTACTTACTGTGATGCTTAAGATTCTCAAATTAAGGAACGCTTCTGTGGGTTTAATCTGAGTCAAGAAAATAAAAATAGAAATTTAGGGAAAACATTTTACCTAGTCATAAGTCTTGCGGAATTTAGATTCTATCAAGCAGTTTAGATTTAAAGAATTAGCTTTTAGGATACATATAATCATCAAAAAATTTAATGCTTCGCATAAAGATAATTCAGCTAGATCTGAATCTTTAAAGCTTATTAATACAATAGAAATTAGTAGTCTTCTTAGTAAGAATAAGGGATATCAAGGTAAAGCTCAACCCTTTTAAGTCGTCAAATAGAAAAAAAAATTAAGAGCGCTTTTCAATGTTTATTCCTTATCTTAAAGCTCAGGATTTACAGCGTTTTTAATGCTAAAATATGTCTTTATGATAAAGATAATCTTAGCTATCAAAGAAGCTTATAAAGCCTAAATAAGTAAACAAAATTAATAAGCAAATAAGACCAGCAAGCATATTCAATATGCATATATTACCATCAAAATTTGAGTAAAATTTAAAGAACAAGATGAGTATGAAATCTGATGATTAAATAACAAGAAAAATGTATGAGTAATCGGTAATATAAATATTTAGTTCTTATATTAGAAAAAATCTTGGAACAAGTAAATCTTACATCTAATTTAGTGATGTATAGACATAGAATGGATGGAATAAAAATTTAATGCATTACTGAATTCTCTATAAAAGCGTAATTGTTATATCCTAGCATTTCTCATCTAATATCTTTAAATGTTTTCTTCTCATTGTCAAATAAAAGTTTTTCTATATCTTTGCGATGAAATTTTAGCTTTATTGAAAATAGTACGTGGATAAGATTTTGCTTATTAACCTTTATATAAGCTTTCGCTTAAAATAATTTTGTTATTACCATAAATTGAATTCAATATGCTAGAGAGCCACCTTCTGATATTATTAAACTGATTGTAGAAACAATCCAATTAAAATTATATCCATATTTTGTGCTTAGGAAATTTATTAGATGGATTCTTTTTCCTTATCTACAACATCAAAATTATCTATCGAAATTTCTTATGTTTTTTTTAATTATTTTCCATAATTGTCTTGCTTTTTTAACTTCAGTTTCTTCATTTTTATCTTTATGTATCATACTTCTTAATCTTAACTTTGCATTTCGATATAATCTTCTGATATTTTAAAAGGTTAAAACTACTCGTATCAGTTTGTTCCATCTTTTTAGCATTCTTCATAATTTTCTTTCACTTTACTGCAAGCTTCACTCAACCCTCTGTTAAATCTATCTTATTCTGTAGCTGGATAATTATCTACATATTTACCTAAAATAATTTTGATTTTTCACATTCTTAACATATATCTTAATCTTCGCAAGAAACACAGCTTAGATATATTTGTAAGCATTACTTGCAAATTTTATTTCTATCTAGTTAAAATCTCCTTTATCATTCAAATAATTAGCTATGTTATATTAAATTTACTAAATTAATCCAGTTTTTTACCACAAGGCTAGCATACTTTATCACAACTCTATAATTTTACTAGCTCCAGTCTATTTTAATATTTTGTCTTTTTCAAGCTTATTTAATTTTATTTGATTTGGTGAATTTTAATACTTTTAGATGGTTCATTTCATTTTAATATTCGTTTGCTTGGATATAAATCAGTATTTTAGTGCTTCTAATTGAAATTTATACTTTAGATTGCTTGATTGCTTTAACCCATTTTTTCTAATTTATTGCTATAAAAATGGATAGTCTTGATAGATCTGTAGTCTGATAATCTAAGTTCTCAAATAAATTCTGGCTAAGTTATCCTAAGTAAGTTTCACGAAATTCAACACGAGAACTAAAAATAAGCTTGGAAATTAAATATGCTACAGTGAGTTTAAGATTGAAGCTATAAAGGTTCTTACTTGAACGCTAGTATAATAAAACTCCAAGAGAATGAAAATTAATAAATGAATCTTAATTGCTCTTAATGGACTGTGATCTTGAATCTTAAGTACTAACTTACTGTAAAAAATGAAATAGAATGAAAAGAAAGTTTTGCTGAAAGGAAATAGAACATTTAGTAAAAAGCAGCTTAGTTTAAAGAGGACAAAAATGCGGATTAATCCTCTATGTAAAATTTTATAATGTGAGCAATGCTGTAGTTTATAAAAGAATAATTTAAAGCATAAAATTGCTAGAATAAAATAAAAATAAATGTAAATAAAAGTATATAAAATTCATAATTAGAGAATTTTAATATTTGCGAAAAAAAATGAATAAGTCACTTTAATAAAAATGATAATAAAATGAGGTTATTGATATGAATAAGATACTTTTTGTTAATTATGTTCAAAAAGCTAATACATCGTTCATTTCATCTTTCAACTCTTCCTTGCTGCTTCTTTTGCTTTCTCATTGTTCTCCTTTAGGCTCTAATTATTTATTTGTGTTTTATCCAGCAATTTCAATTTTTTTTAGTGGATTCCTATGAAAAATAGGAATCAGAAGCTTTCAGATACATAATGTCAAAAAAAGAATCTCAGGAAAAGAAAAAATTTAAAATGGTTAGGCTATTGATGTGTGAAGCTACTATAGTGAATTATACTTTTATATTTGCTTCTAGTTTACATTTTTATTTATTAAAGCAGATAAAATGGATTAATCTCTTCGCCTCTCAATTAATTAACTTAGAAACATAAAGAGAAAAGCGACAAAAGAAATAGAGAAAAAATAGCAACAAGAGGAGTCAAGCTCTTCATCTGAAGATAACGCTTTTGTTGGAACTTTAAAGATAAGAAAATTTAAGAGCAAGCTGAACAAAAATTTAAACTATATTAGACACAATATAAACACCAATTTCAAAGATGAAGAAACAATTTATAACTAGAGCAAATAAATACGGGAACTAATGAATAGCATAGAAGGGTAGAATAACGAATTGTTTATACATAAAAGAAAAATAATTCAAAGTAATTTAATAACAGAAGAACAACTCTTAATGAAGACACAAAAAAAGATTTAAATATGACACGAAAATGTAAATAGAAAAATATCAATACTCTTAAAAAAAAATAAAGACAATAAAATAAACTCCACCGATGTTGTAAATCAAATACCCATTTATTAAAAAATAATTGATGATGAAGAAAAATAAACGAATAAGAGCAGAAGAGAACATGGAAATAACTTAATAAACTTTAAATAACACAAACTGGGATCTACAAATAAAAATTCTTCAAAAGATCGCTTGAATGGTTACAGTGGTAACCTCCCACTTATAAAAAAAACCGTGAAACACACTCACATTAAAAAAATGCCTTTAGGAGTTGGTTGAAGATCCATCGATTGTGCAACTTTATTAGGTTTAAGTATATTATTTTTACTATTATTATTATTATTATTAAATTTTAATTTTATCTATTAATATTTATTGCTATCTTTATATAGTTTTTTTTCATAAACTTATTTATTTTTATTTCTTTTTTTTAAACATTTTCATACTTAAGTAATCTATTTTATTAAAAAGTTTCTTATGTTGCTTTTCTTGATTTTTTGATAGTTTCGGAATAAATTTCCTTGAAGATAAAATTCTACTATCTTTTGACATTTTAATCATTTTCTTTCTTTTTCATTACTAAACATGTTCCTTTACTCAAAATAGACTTCCTCTAGTTTATCTTATAGCACTAGAATTAAATAAATTTTTGTCTACAAAAACTCCTGAGATATAATGATAAAATATTAGATTACTTCCAGCAAGATAATTTTTAGTTATAGTGCTATACTTCTACTCTTGAGTCTTAGGTTAATATTCTATTATTTATTTTAATTATGTAATGCTTTGACTATTTTTTTCTTCCTTTTTATACATCAAGACAATGTTTGAGTTTTGATTTTAAATTACTTTTTTTGGATTTTATCTCATGTCTAAAAAAATTTGCTTCTAAAACTGTTTTAGTCGTCAATTTTCTTACCTCATTTTTTTTTCTATTTTACCTTTTTTTAAATCACTCATTTCATTCTTCATTATCTATCCTAATCTTCCTCTTATTTTATTCTCATTTATTTTATTAGCTTCTTATATACTATAATTTGACTATAAATAGTCATACCAAATTTTTTTTAAGAGTGAGCATAACTTAAAAGAGTAAGATTAATGATTGAGAAATTTAAAGGAAATGATAATTTAAATAGCCGTTTTAAACATAAGCATACAGTATTTTCTATTAGTTTTGGTTAATTATAAAATAACTAAAATTACTGATAATTAAAAGTGCCAATTTTGCTCAGAAAACTTCGAGAAAAAGTTTAGAATTCCTATGAAGCTACCATGTGAGCATAGTATATGCTATTCATGTGCACATGAGTAGTATAAGAAGAAAGGGAGCATTTAATGCTTAGGCAAGTAATGTAATAAAGTCTTTAACTTGCATCCTACAAAATTATAGGAAGATGAAAAAATGCTAAAGTAATTAGATGAAACTATACTAAATGACTAAATAACTGCTCTAGAAGAGTAATAAGGAAAGATAAAGAAAGTTCAATAAAAGCTTAAAGACTAATAGTTTAGTGTAGTTTAGTAATAAATCTAATAAATTGAGAAGTATATATTAGTTAATAACCTAGAAGTATAGAGATAGTTGTAAGCGCTGTTAAGATAAATTGAAATTGAGATAAAAGGATTAATTTGCATAAGGGATCAAAAGTAGGATAAGTAATAAGATATATCAAATAAAAATGAGGATGAGGTGATAAAAAAGACTAACTAGCTGATAGAAGAAGCTTAGAAAAGTATACAACAAGTGAATCAAATTCAGTTAGATGTGTACGAACAATTAAAAAATTCAGAAAATAGAAATTAAGAGATGAAAAATGTAAACGAGTTGATAAATTATTAAATTATATAGCTAAATGAGTTTGTCAATACTTTAAATTAAGAAATTGTAACATCAAAAGAGTCTTTAAAAAAACTGTAGCATGAGAATTAAAGTTTGATTCAAAAGATTAGTTTACAATAATAATTAATAGAAGACTTATATTCAGAGTTATCATAGTAAAAAGAAAAGGCAATAGAATTAAATAATTAATTATAAGAGTTTATAGCTAAATAAAGTTTATTAATAACGATAGTGTCTCCAAATTAAAGAAAGTTATAATTCGAAACTAGATACATAGAGACAATTTAGCAAATAAAATAAAAGATAAAATAATTCACAGATTAAATCCATGAATCATTGACATTTATTATAATAATGATAAATTGGAGGAATCTAAAAGCTTATAAGAGATAGGAATGAATAGTGGAGATAGATTAAGAATGGTGTTAAGTAAGTAGAACATAAAGTACTGCAACATAGATAGTAATTTGATTATACCTTCAATATAGAAAGTAACTTGAATATAAAAATGCGATACAGATTGTAAATCAAAAGTTAAATTTAAATGAAGGATGTAAGTATAAAATTAAAATTTGTTTATAGAAAGTAAGAGCATAATAAAAATTAACTAGAATGTAAGTTAAAATAAAGTCTTAAATGAAGTTGGTAAATCCAATATCATTATATAAATAGAACGTAAGTATTATTTTTAATCTGAAAAAAGTGAGTAAAGTTCAATAAAATATGTGAAATAGAATGTAAGTTAAAGGTTAAGTTTAACTAGAAGGTAAGAAATATAAAAAATTATTATAGTTTGTAAGTAAAAACTAACATAAACTTAAGTTGGTAAGTCGAATATAAAAAGCGTAATAGAGGGTAATATAGCAATAAAGCTTGGATAAAGACTGTAAGAATAGGTTTTAAAAATGCAATTTAGTGAGTACGTTGCGTATTTAGAATTGAAATATAGATTGTAAGTAGAATGCTAAAATTTTTATAGATTGTAAGTTGATTAATTATACAAAAGATTGTGCTCCAAATATAAAATATAATATAGGGAGTAAAATTAATATAAAAATATGAAAAGCAAGTGAGCCAAATATTTAATTTTTAAAGAATGTAAGTTAAACAATAATAAAGATAAAAGTGAGTAAGCAAATATTATAAATACAAAAAAGATTGTAAGTCAAGTGTAAAAACCAAATAAGAAGGTAAGAAAAATCGATAAAAAAACAGAATGTAATTGAGACATAAAAATTAAAAAAGAGTGTAAACAATTTTAAGGTAGTGTGTAAGAACATTCTAATAAATAGATCGTAAGATCAATAAGCAAAGAAAGTAATAAATATTTCACTTAAAAGAGTGCAAGTTTCAAATAATTTCAAGGGGGTAAGCAAGTTAGAATTATAGGATGTAAGTCCAAATTAAAAGAGAAAAGTACTGTGATGAGAAGTGCTGAAAAAATTTTATATTAATTAGCTTGAACTAAACTTAAAGGTAGAGTATAAATAATTAAAAAAGGGCAACCTCTTTATAAAAAAAGTCTAAAATAGTATTAATAAAATTAAAAAAGATAAGCATAACTTTTTAAAAATTCAAAGATGATATAAAATTAAATCTCTAAGATTGGCATTTACAATATATGAGACTAAAAAAAGATTTGAAATTTTTTAACCCTCTAAGTATTTAAATTAAAGTTTATTTGCTAAGATAAATATTTAAGCATTATGATATTATATATTTTTGATTTTCTTAATAAAATTAATAAATATCATGCCTTCAAATTTCTTTTAATTAATAAAGCTTTATATTATAAAAATAAATTAATTTAAAGCAAAATAACTGCAAAGGTTGTATTTTAGGATATAAAAATGAATTAAACCTTCCTCTTATAAAGAAAACTAAGTAGCATTAACCTTATATAAAAAGATAAAATAGAGAAACAGATTCTAAAATCTTAGGTATCAGAATTATACAAAAAAATTAGAATCTTGCTATAAACATTAGCGAAGATTCAATGAGCTAATAACTAAATTAAAAAGGAAGTAAGCAGAAAATCGGAAGGTAAGAGATAAAACTTACACTAAAATAAATAGAAGAGATTCTATTTTTTTTGTCTTATATTCATAATCGATAATCTAGAAAAACTAAAGCATTGGAGACCTTTTAAATATTGAGAAGGACTAAAAACCTGATTAAATTTTAAGCAGAGAATCATATCAAGTTGTTAATTTTGCAAGAGGAAAGACACCTGGTTAGATAATACTTACAATTTAATATAAAGAAAAAATAGAAGAAAAAGAAACTTTGGAGAAAACAGAGTAAATATATTGTACGCGAGAAGGCAAAGTTTACAGAAGAAATTATATAAATGAATGGAATAGCATAAATTAATAAACTAATAATAGCATAATAATATAGAAAATGCTTGATGGAACTTCAGGACGCAACATATTAAAAGAGGAAGAAGAGGAATGATACTCAAAGTAAGATGAAGAATGAATTGAAGAAGAATAAGAAGAACAAAAAATCTATGAGCAACTTCGCAGGAAGCAACATAAATTCTTTAAGAACAAATGCATATGAACTAAAAGTGGTTAACCTAACAATGGTAGTATCACTACAATTAATAATAAAAATAATGAAAATAATTATTACTATTGTTATTATTAAAATAGGACGGAGAGATCCTTCCAATGTTATTGGTGCCAGGAAGTACCCCGTGTGAAGAACTGAAAAAGAATCTTGGCAAGAACCAAACGAAAAAAGTCTGAGGCATCAAGTAATGTTATGTTGAATAAAACAGATACTAAGGTTTCTTAGAGCAGTTCTCGAATCTTTCATTATAAAAAGCAAGTATTCTTAAAGATGCTAGCACTGAAGACTACTTTAATGTAGAACATTTTTTAAACTTTAAAAAACTTAATTAAAGGGCTGTGCGCCATTGTGGTGTTACATACTCTATAATCTCATTTTTTTTGCTTTTTTAATTAATTTAGTAAGAAAAATAACTTTTAAAATTTAATTTTTTAATCCTTTATTTAATGTTTCTGTCTAAATTCTAGGGATAAAATTAATCTATTCTTCGTAAAATTTGTTAAACAAATATTATTAAGATAATTTTTATGATTGCTACTTTTTATCTTTAATTTAATAGATTTGCTTTTTCTAATTGATTATTTCTATAACTCTATATATAATCTAAAAAATTAAAAAATACCTCAAAAATAAATTAGGTTTCAAAGGATTAAAAAAATTTGAACGGAAAATAAATTTGACTTATCTTATAATTAATCGGCCATTTTAAATATTTATGGATTTTTTATTATTATTATTGATGGATTTAATATATCATTTCGTAAGTTTTCAAATTTTGATAATCTCGAGTATTATTTTTAAATATTTCTATTATATAAGCATTTTTTATACTATTTAATGAATAAATAAAAATTTAAAAAGGAGTGAAAACTCAAAATATTTTAATTTTATAAGTATTCATTTATTTTTTTCCTGTGATTATGTGATTATACATGCTTAACATAAAGTACTTTAAGTTTCCTCTTCTTTAACTTCATATAATATCATTCTAATTCTTTTTCTTTTAAATATGCGATTTCATGTTTTTCATTTTTGTTTATCATTATTTATAGTAATATCACGCCTAAATTTTTTTTTCTTCTAAATATATATTATAGAACATATACTAATTTGCACAGAAGATATATTTTTTATTTTCTCTAACCTATCTTCTCTTTTAAAAAACATGAATTAATAACTTAATGCCCTTTTTCGTTATATATATTTTTTTTTTGAATGCAAATCACTATTAAATTTTTAATTTTCTTAGGATGATTTAGAATACATGAAAATTAAGGTTATTTATTTACTTTCTCTTTGATTTTTATCATTCTATAATCGGTTATAATAAATCATTCAATAAATTTAAATTTACTATACTAGTTTAAATTTAAGAATTTTTTTTAATTATCTGATTACATTCTGTGGAATGAAGTTCAAATAAATCTAATTATTTTTAGTTTGTCTAAAATTTGGAAAAACAAATTATATAATTTTTTCAAATAATTCTTTATTTTTATTTTAAGAGCAATATTTTTACAGTTTTGAATTTCTGTTTTTGTTACTTTTTATGCTTTTTATTATATAATTGTAATGTTTTTAATCTGAAATTTAATCTAATATATCAAATAAATTACGTTATACCTTTTTAAACTTTATTAATTCAAAGTTAAAATATTTTCACTTTATTTTATATTTTATTAATTTATTTAATATAAAAGATATTTATTTATTCTCCATTTTAATCTTTTCATTTTTCATCTTTAGTTCTTTTATTAATTTTTTGCATTAATTAATTTCCTTTTTATAGTTAACAAGTATGATTTTTACTTTGGTAAACAATTTTTATGCTAGTTATCCATTTAATTTTTTTAAATTTTTTCTTTTTTTTCTTTTTTTCTTTTTCAAGGTTGAAAATTGAATTTATTTATATTTTGAAAAAGAATTTACTTAAGAAATGTAATTTTTACACTTCTTCAGATTTAAGAAAAATTTATCATTAAAATTTAAAATATATCTACTTTTTAAAATGACGATAAAATTATTATTTTATTTTTATTTTTTTTATAATTTTTTATAAATTTTTTTTAATTTCTTTTAATTTAATCATTTTTTTAAATTAATTAGTATTAGAAACTAAATATCTTTCGTTTTTTAACTTATTTATTATATTTATTTTAATTAATTTCTATGCTAAACGATTTAATTGTAATGCTTATATTTTTTTCTTAATTTTCTTTTTATTACTTTATAAATGCTTATTTTCATTATTTTTCGTGTTTATAATTTAGTCTATATGATTTTTTTATTTAATAATATTACTTACATTTTGGTTTTTTATTTTTTATAATTTTTAATATAATTGATTTAAATATAAGCTTTCTTAAAAAATTAATCTTGATTTACAGCGTCTACATTACTTTATTTCTTATTTCTATTTATATGCAAATATCTAGTTTTCTATCTTTCTATTATTTTAATTAAATTATGATTCGAAATTTTAATTATGGGATTTTTTCTTTTTAAACAAGTTGAAATTTTAACCATTTTCATTGATTTTACATCAGTTATTATTATGATTATCTTCATAGTTTTTATTCAGTTAAAATTTGATTTTATATGAGTTATTTTCTTAAAATTATTAACTCATTATTCTGAAAATCAATATTGCTTCTTACTTCTCTTATTTACAAAATTTGATTATAAATAGTTTCTTCATATCGGGAAATTTTAGTCTTTATTTTTTCTTTTATTTTTGAAATATTAATTAATGATAATTCTTAGAATTCTTTTGCTTGCAATGTTCCAACCATCCTTTTACATATATAATAAACGCTAGATTATAATGTAATCATCTACCTTTTAGTTTTCTTTGACCAATTTTCTCTTGACTCTTCTATTTAAGTTTCTAAAATAGAAAATAAATTATTGCATTTTTATTGCACTTTTTTCTATTTAAAAAGTTTATTTATTTATAATGAAAAATGATTAAATGAAAGTTTATTGAAATTGCTTAATTTTAATAAAGATTTCAATAATAAGAAAAGCTAATATAATAAAAAGTAAATAACTATAGTTATCTTATGAGAGATTTAATAATAGAAAATATAAATAAAAAATAAATAAAAGATAAAAGAATAGTAAGTTAGTAGAAATATTTAAATATTATCTTAAATATATTTAACTTTTAATAAAATAATAATATAAAAGTGTATATTATATATATCAATTAAGAAAAAGAAACTAAAAATATGAAAAAATAATTTTTAATATCTAAATATAAATAATATTTATAATTAAAAAATGCAAAACAAAAATTCTAAATAGCTAATTTTAAACTTAAATAATTAATAAAAAAATATAATATAAAATAATAAATAAAAGCATTTAATATTAAAAAATAAGAATTTTACATAATTGAAGCCATATTAAAAAAGATTCAATAGCTAAAAAGAAATAGCTATATTATAAATATTAAAAATAGAAAAATTATTATTTATATTTATTCTAAAAATTAAATATCTAAGTATAGGAAGATATATCAAATAAAAAAGTTTAATAAATATTATAAGAAAATAACTATAAAAGAATAATTAATTAAAAAATTAAATTTTTAAACATTTCTACTTTAAAAATATCTAAGTTGAAATTTTTATTGGGCTTATGGATTATTATTAAATATGTCACATTATTAAATTTATTTAATTTGTTCTTATGAAGTTAAAAATTTTAAAATAAATTAATTTATAGATAATATTTCTATTTATGATTGAAAATCATTTATAAATTATTGAAAAAATAAAAATATATAAAGAATTTTTATATTATTTAAAAAAATTAAAATAATTAATTATATTTACTTTGCCGATATTGGCTAGCCCCTCTTAAGTTTAATTGTACTTATTCTTATAGAACTCTTGCTGCTTCTACAAAGTTGCTCATAAATTACTTGTTTTTCTTTTTCTATTTCACAATATTCTTCTTTCTCTTTTAGTATGATATGCCCTTACGCTTCTTCTAGTACCTTCTTCATTTTAATATTTTTTACTTCTGTTATTGATTTATGCAGTTCTAATTCATAGTATAATTAACTTTAAACATTTATCCTTATTGCGCACAATAAATTTAATTAAGTTTGATCCAGAATTTAGTTTCTTATCTATCTTTTTTCATAAATTATCAGTATCATCTGATTAAGTATCCTTTTTTCTTACAAAAACACCATCTAAGTATCGTTCTTTGTTTATAATTTTGTATTTATACATCTAGATGTCCATAAGATTTCTGTTGATTTCTTTTCGAAATAAATTGATTATATTTGTGCTGTAATCTTGTTAACTTCTCTTCTATCTTTGATAATCTCATATTCACTTCTGAAGATTCAGGGATATTGCTTATTTCCTAATTTAATTAATTTATATCTTTGCTGAATTTTCACAGCATTTGATATAGGATTTTAATTTTTAAGTTAATTAACTTAAATTTTGAAATTCTTATTATCCGTGTTTATTTTTATAAATGGCTCCTAAGAAACAATCCTCTAAAAATTAGCAGAACATCAATTAATAAAATTCTCTCATTGAAATATACTCCCTATAAACAGAAAGTAAAAAGATGAAACAGTCATTGCTTAACTTGAATTAACGCATTGAATCTTTGAAATTACTGTGCAATAATTATAAAGTGAAAATCAATGACTAAAAACGGAATTAAGAAGCAAAACCTCGAATCTCAACTTAGCGAAGAACTGGAAAAAACGGAGTTTAAACTAAAATAAAATAATAGGCAAAGTAATTAGTAATAACTTCTTTTCCTTCATAATGATCCTATGATTGTAGATTAACAGAATTCCAAATTTTTTTCTAATCGAATAAAAAAAATTTAATGAAAAAATGTTGAAAATCAGGACACGATACAAAAAACTGCAATTCAAGATGTTTCTACTGTTTTCAAATAGGACATTTATATAAAAAACTGCAGATTATTCCATTTTAAATAAAAATTTGAAAACTAGAAAATTAGGAACAAAATGACTAAATTTTACGGCACTGCAAATGAAAATAAATTTAGAAGAAAATTATACAATGGAGGCCAGCTTCTAAAAGACATTGCTAATGCATAGGAGAAAAGAACCAGACTAATATTCGGCAAAAACTGAGATTGGAGCAAGATTCCAATAGTAAAAAAGGGCTAAGTCGCCACCGGAAGGTACGTAATAGAGAAATTGATCATGACGAAGAAATTCAAGAATATGGGGATAATTACCAATAATTTTTTAATCAACCATAATCAGCCTATTGAAGGCAGTTATCACGTTAATTGACTTTTCTTATCTTATCTGTGTATAATTTTTTTTTCCTTTAAATAGATAAATTAAAAGATTGATTATTTATCATTTTTATTCGAGGAAGCCATTTATATTATATTTTTTTAGAGATAATTTATCTACAATTAATATATAGAAATTTGAAGATTTGTTTAAAAAAGTTTAATTTTTGAATATTCTAATTCATATCTGAAAAATAAATGCTTTTAATTTTATAATAAATCCTTTAGTATTTTTAGAAATAAAATATATCTTATCTCTTTTATTGTTAAGCATTAACTTAAAATAATTTTATAAATAATGACTATAAATTTTAATGAATACTATTGATTTTTATTTTAAATGATTTTACTATTAAAACTTATTTTTCTTAGAAAAATATTTATATTTAACCTATTTTTAACATAAAAGCTATACTTAAATATCTAAAAATGCATGAAAAACTTAGCTTTTTTGACTAACTATCAAAATTCTTACTCAAACTTTTTTCTTTACAATTAATAGTTCAATAAAACTAAATAATTGGAGATCTTTTGGATGCTGAGAAAAGAGAAAACCATTTATACTTATAATAAAAAAATGTACTAAAATGCTGATACTGAAAGAGAATAGGACATTTGGTAAATAAATGCTAATAATTTAACAAATAGTTAAAATTAGAGGAAAAAGACTCAGAACTAAACTGAGTCCAATATATTACTTACGAGAAGGTAAGGTCTATAGGAGAAAATCGCATTAAGAAAGGAATTACATGAATCAGTAACGGTTCAAATAATATAAAATAAATTAATAGATAAATAAATTAAATTAGCTTGGTACCACCATTGTTTGGTTCACCACGATAAAATAAAGAAACCAAATTATATTATTAATAATAGGCTAGAAATGTTTCTAACTTCATCTGGTCTTTTGATTCTTATCTTCTTCTCTCCTTTTTTATAATCAAAACTGATTGTCTTCACTCTTTAAATTCTTGTAATTTTTCCAAAGGTTGGAGTTAAAGAACATTCCACTATTTGCGTCAATTGATCCAATTAGATTAAATTCTTCTAAATAATAGTTTTTGGGATCTCCGTCATGTCTTTAGTGCTTTCTAAATTCCTGATCAGAATAGCAACATGTAAAATCAGGATAACTCTGAGATATGGATTTCGGTTCTCTCTAGTCGACCACTCGTACCGATAGAGAGAACCCTCAAGCAAATAAGCCTTATCACAAAATGAGCCCTTTCTCATTTGTTTGTGGTGGCATCTATTGCAAGAGTATTCGCAAGACATGACTTCACCGGAGAACCTACTAGTCGACTAGAAACCAGAATCCATTTAAAAAATGAATATTATAATAATGAGGAAAATGATAAAAGAAGCCACATAACACATAATATTAATAAAAAAGAAAAAGCTGCCCTAAAAGTAAGAATTTAAAGAAAGCTATTAACAGATTCGGAAGCAAAAAGAAAGTTTCATAAGGAATAATATAATTATATTTAATTAAAATCGTGATAATCCTATTAAAGGAAGAATCATATTAATCTATCATTATTATTATCCTATTTCAAACTATTTCAAACTATTTCACTACTCCAAAATAATCTAAATTTACAATTTTCAATATTAATATTCATTAAATGCTTGATTCTTCTTAAAAAGATCTCGAATTATTTTGAATGAACTTGTTCAAAATATTTAAACTAAGTTTATCTTATTTTTATTTCGCTGGTCTTTATAATAACTCCTTCTAAAGCTATTATAACTAGCAAATTTTTTACTTCATATGCCAACATTCACTTTGACACATTTTGTTTTTCTTTCTCAATAATTTAATTAAAAAAACTTGAAAAAATGTAGAATATGCATTAACTGTTTTAAAAGTTTGCTAAATTAAGATTATTTCTATTTTAGTTTATTCTTAGTCTACTATTTCAAAGCTATACATCTTTTTATTTAGTATATTATATAGATTTCTGTTATCTTATACTTTTATTCTTTTTAAATAATACTTATCTAGCTAATTAAACTTAAATTTATTAAATCAGTAATTTACTTTCATGAAAATTTAGATTGTTTCATTATTATTTTTTACAGGAATCTTGAAGATAATGATCTCCTTCTCCCAGTCCCTTAGCATTTTAAATTATAAGATCTTTAATTATTTTAATTTCGATTTGATTAAAAAAAGTAAAATAAACAATCTAATAGTAGTTTGGAGAATTATTTTAGAGAAGATACTTAATACTTATAATTATTTAGTAATATTACTTTTAAAAGAAAGAACTAAGAATTAAATTGATGTTAATTGAAAGAATAAAAGTAAATTAGTGATATATAAGAAGTAACTATAATGTAGGAAATAATTAGAAATTAATAAAATTAACTTAAAAATTAAATAAGCAGATATTTATAAATTAATTTATAATATTATGATAATTAATCTATTTATACTTTTTAAATTTAATCTATATTTAGAATTATTTTATATTTTATTGCCTTTTTATAGAATTAATTTTTCAATTTATAACTAGATAAATATAAATACTAATACTTGTTTTATCATATTTACATTAATAAATTAATAGCTATATAGTTGATTATTTAATAAATAAACTAATTTTTATTATCAAACTAATTTAAATTTAATATTATTTAATTTTATTTATTTAATATAATTAAATTTAATTATTAAACTCTTAATCATCATTCATAGCCTTACAATTATTGTCTTGTAACTCATGTTTACTACATCAAGTCTCAATAATAAAAAATTAGCTAAATCACAAATGATTGAATAAGCAAAACTATCTCTTTATTTAAATCCTGATAAACTAAAAAATTTTTTTGTAAATTCTGCTTATTATCATTATTAACCTTTTCTTTTATACATTTTTCTTAAAAATTCATTTGTTAATACATCTTTTATTCCTCCTACTATAATGAGAGGATATAATATAATACCAGGCTTAGCAACAGTTTCAGGAAGATTTAAATTACATTTGTTTCAATTATCGTTCTTAATATCATATTTTCATATATCACTTAAATATTATCCATTTTAATTTATTCCTCCAAATGAATAAATATTTTCTTCTTTTTTATCTACTACTAAAGTTTATTAACAAATTCCAAATGGAAAATAAGAGCAGTATTATCATTTATTCTAACTTCCTATTTTTAATTTTTCTACTGTTCTTAAGTAATTATAATTACTAAAGCCTCCAACTACATAAATAAAAATCTAAGCTGCAGCTATTCCAAAATCAGATCTTCCTTAGTTAAGTTCATTAATTTATCGATTATTTCCTTAAAAGTCAAACTATCAAGTTTCTTTTAATCCTTACTTATTTTTTTCTCCTCCAACTAAGAATAATTAATTTTTATATTCAATACTTCTACTATTATTAGGAACTTTTACTTATATTACTATTTTTTTTATTTATTCTGTTTGTATATTAAATAGCAAAAGAATTTAAGTGTCCTATAAAAGTCAATGAATATATTATGATTCCTTGTGATTATAATCTTTTTACCTTCTTTATTCTATATCTTACTAAATTAAAATTTAATCATCTATCTTACGTTTAACTTATATCCTCTGTTATAATTATAGAATTTGAGTCTGTTAAGGTTTGGAAATTATATTAATGAATTCTCTGATAAAGTGAATGAAATTTTGCTAATGGAGTTTTATATTTTGAATATTTGGCTTTAGATGAGTTGAGTGAAAATCATATTTGAGTTATTATTATCGTAAAAGTGTTTTATTAGAGTTATATTATCTTTTGTTATTAGAGATAGATAGATTTAAAAGCTATTAGCTAATAATTTATTATATCTTAGTTATTTTCTTTTACTTTTCTATTATTTTATTCTTCATTTCATTTAGTTTCTATTCTTATTACTTTCTCCTTATAATATATTCTTCATTCTATTTCAGTATATTCACTCATTCATCGTTAATAAATAAATCTTCAAAATTGAATCTAAACACCTTATAACAAATACAGCAGCTCATTTAATCCTATAAATACTTCTAAGTCTTTAGGCATAAACTGCAAAAAGTATGTCCACAAGGTAAGAAAGTAGGAATAGCATTAGTTAAGTTAAAAGGATAGAAGCAATACTAACATAGTGAGATAGATTGCATTTGATTATAAATAATTGATTAAAGGAGGTTTAAAAGGTATAATAATAACAGTTTAGATAAGAAATAAAATATTAGTATGATAAATATTAATATTTATTATATTTTAGTTTACTTTAATTTATTACATTTTTATATATATTTAAGTATTATCTATATTTATTCTTATTTATAACTAAGTATAATTTTTACTAATTTGCTTCTATTAAATACTTTATTAATTTGTATTTTATTACTTACATTCAGTTTATAAACTCCATAGTTTATTGAGATTAGTAATTATCTACAAGTAAGATAAAGTTAATCTAAATAAGTGGCTATAAAATAAATGGTAATTATAATAGTAGTACATTTCTAGTATATTTTATGATGATAATAAACTTATTTTTAATTATATTTAAATTTATAGTTTACATTTATATCTTTTTCATAAGTTTATTTTAATTTATTTTATTTAAATTATCTATCAGTTATATCATATCTTTTACTAACTTTTTAGAATTGCTATTCTAATAAATTATTTTTATTAAAAATATCAATTCTATGTTATCTACTAGATTTTTCTTTAGTATAAGATTGAATTAATAAAACATTAGTAATAAGAAACTAACTTGAAATAGAGTAGCTTAAAAATATTACTTTAATTAAATCTTGCATTATTTTTTTAATTCAAATGTAATAGATATCTAACATACATAAATGTAATTTGTGAAAACTTTATTTAATAGTGTGTTTTTTATTGTCATGATAATAATAGCGATATTAAACTAAAAATAATACAAGTTTAGCAATCCCTGGATTTTCAACCTGTTTTTTCTATTATTTTTTTAGCGTGGATAGATACCACATCATTTTTTTATGTGGATGGAATTACTGAGATTCTTCTGTTTTTTATGCTAATACTTTTTTATTGCTTATCCCTGCTTAAGTTATTCGGAGTCTGCTAATTATATTAATCATGCTTATCGTTCTTTGTTGTTCTTTTATCTAAATTACCTTCACTGATTGCAATTTTGTAATAAGTGTCACTTTTATTTGCAATAATAGCATTATTTAATTTGCTTTTCTTGAATCTCTTCAGAAATAATTTTTTTTAAGCTAGTCGTCTCTTTTAGTAAGTCTATATTAATATTTTCGTCATTCTATTTTTCTTGGACGTTTTTTTATGTAGAACTTTTTCAATTATCACATTTTGTTCTTGCTTGAATTTAGATTGAGATTATTCATATAGTTACTATTCCGTGACTAAATTATTCTAAACCAATTGTCGTCTAATTATTAGTAGCTCACTATTTTGATCTTCGATAGTATTCATTAGTTCTCTTATTTTTCCCCTTGATTGTAAATTGTTTCTTAATAATTTTGTATTATTGTTTTCATTTATATAAGTTATATTTAGAGTTCTGATTATTTTTATACCTTTACTGGATTAGTCTCTATTGTTCCAACTATGACTTTTCCTTAAGATGAGGAACTTGATTTATCTTCTTACTATTGTTGCCTCTGCACTTGGTTCGCTCTTTCCTCTTTGCATACCTAATTTGGTTTTTGTAAAGGCGAATAGATTATATAATTGTTTATATTGTCATGATAATCTGGAATAATTATCTTGTTAAATATTTAAATGCATAAATTGTAAATTTTGGAATACTATTGATAAAGGAGTGGATTAGATATATTTGATTACATAAAGGGCAACTTAAAAACTATATATAAAGTATATTTAAAGTTTAAAGGTTTTTAGAGTTACTAGTATACTATAAATATAATTAGAAATGGTATTATAATATTTATTTTATAAGACAAGACTACATCTGAGCAGCTAACTTCTAAATTAAGTTTCATATATATTTATAATCTCTCTGCAGTATAATAATATAAAGATAAAATTTAAATTAAATGATCATAAAATGTAAAATTTAAACTTATAATTTGTATCTTTATACTCTGGTTAGGTTATTATTTATGAACCCTAATGCTTTAAAATTAACTCTTGAAGTTCATCTAAGATTTTAGTAATTAAAAAGAAATAGAAATTAATTTAAAATTTAAAGGTATGATATAATATAATTTGTATAACTAGAAATAGTTCCATTTCAATTTCTTATTATATATATGTAAAACTGTTATAAATAGATATAGCTTTAATTATCTTTAAAAGTATACTATAAATAACCTAAGTAATTATATCTCTTTATTTATAATTCTTTAACTAAATCTTAAAGACTCATATCAAGAAATCATCTAAATCATCTTAATCTACAAGGATCTTCCTTTATTTATTTTAACTCACTTTCTTTTATCCATTTGGAAGAGAAGTTTATGTGCTTTTACTTTAATTTAAACTAAATCAATTAAGAGAATCCAGATTCTGATGTTGTGTTTTAATTGTCAAAATGTTCTTAATGAAATTTACCATTCAAAAGTATTTAAGTAAAAGTCTTGTATTATATTAGAACGAAGTTTAAACAGAAAGCAATTTTTAATAACTAATCAATTATAAAAATAAAATTAAGCAAAAGTTCTTCTATTAATATCTTTATGAATCTTGATAAATAATTAATTTAAGAGAAGTTTTCATTAATAAGCTGAGAACATATTAATAAAATTTAAAAAGAACTTAGTTTACAACATAGTTTAATCCTATTCGATACATTCTTTCTATGTGGTTTTATCTTAAGGAATATAGAGACATATTAAATTGCTTTTAATATAAAGATATTCTTTAGGAATTTATTAGTTGTAGAATTATTACAGAAACTATTTACTAAAAGGTATATTTTATATTAATAAATTACATTAACCTATACTAGACATTAAAATGCAGGTTATAATTAAGGCTTTATACAGTAAAGTCAATTAAGCAAGGGAAATGATGACAGGTAAGGAAGAAAAAAAAACGAAAAAATCTCATATCTCCAATTCAAGTAGAAAATTACACTGACATCTTGAATCCACAACAGTAGAAAGCACCCTCTGTTAAAAAGTTCTCAATATCGAGCTCATTCTTTTAAGACGAATTAGTTATGGAGGTTGCTGAGCTGATAGCGGAACTCAAGTAAATAACCCAAACTCTTAGGATTAATGGCACCAAGTTGAATATTTGAGATTAAGCAAAAGTAACTAAACTTAGTAGGAGGAGTTCGACATGCGAGTGGAGCTTTAAGCAGTTCATAGAACGTCTCAAGCACAAAGTAACAATATCGAATAGCTGGGAAAAACTGAAGCCCTCTAAATGCAAGTGACGATTTATCAACACGTCCGCCGTTCCGGACCTAATGGAACTAAAGTAAAGATTTTTCTTCTTTATCCCTACTTTCTCTTCCTAGAACCAGTATAGTCAATATAAGCCATGTTACTTCTGTAGAAGTATCTGCACTTCTATAGAAATTGTTAAAAATTCAGGCAAAAACAGATAGAGTACTGGCGGATTTTGAGCTAAAGCGGGCAAAGCACAAAAGGCCAGAAAAATAGGAGAAATAAAGATTTTCAGCCAAAAAAAGCTATTCTGCGACCCGAGCAATGATATTTAGAAAGTCTAGGATTTGAAATAGATAGAAAGATACAATGCACATATTTATCTACAAGAACTGTTTAAAGATTGACCTTAAAGCGATATACAGCCATCAAGAATATCGCACCAAAAGGAAAACCGGAACAAAAAAATTCGTCGAAAGGTAATCGGATGTAAAACGGTTATTTTGCAAAAGCTCTAGCTTCGTTTAAATTAAATAAATTAAAACCTATATTAGACTAAAAGAGAAATTCCCAAAATTGGCATATTATCAAAATCTTCCATTTGCTTTAAAGACGCTTAGAGAGTTTAAAATTAAAAAATTCCTTAGATGAAGAAAAATTCAATGAAGAAAACTGACATTGGAATATATGGCAATACGATTTGACTAAGAGGTTTGATGAGCATAATTTTTTATTTTTAGCGTGATTACTTCCAAGTAATTATGCTACAATATAGCTAAATATTAATACTGTATAGTTTATTATTATTATTATTTAATAATTCTAAATTTAATGCAATTTCAAGCATTTATTCCAAAGCAGATATACATACTTTAACTAGTTTATTCTTCAATTAAACTCATTACTAAGATCTGTTTATATTTAATATCATAGTTTCATTTAATAATTTTAGATAATATTTATAAAAGATCATAAATTTAGATTTTATTAAAAAGATAAACTTCACAAACTTTAAATTAAATAATTTTCTAAATATCTTATAAAATTATCATAGATGATATTAGCAAGAATTAAGCAAAAATAATAAAAGGAGTAATGGTATTTATTATTTTAATTATCTGACTATATCTATTAAATTTTAGAACGATTCTTAGTTGAATTTAAGATATTGAAAGAAAATTTATCTGGACAATTATTAGGCTTTGATATATAATTTAATTATTTTATTATAGAATATGCATTTATTATTCATGGTAATTTCGATTTGCAGATAATGATCAAAGAATATCCCGTTATGCTTATTAAACGGGTGTTAAAACAAAACCGTATTGTAAGAGATTAGTTGTCCCTAAGTATTAAGTAAATAATTACAATAATAATATTAAAGTTATGTCAAAATTTGAAGAAAAGAAAGAAAAATACTAAATAAAAATAATTTAATATTAATCTTAATAATAATATTAGTTAAAAACTTTTATAGTATTTATTTAGATTCTTATCTCCTAAAATTTTAAATTTATATTTATGATATATTATAGAAAATCTTTAGTAAACTTTAGATGTTATCATAAACATTTCTTAAAATATAGAGATATAATAAATAAGACTCTTTTACTATAATTCATATTTATCAAACTGAAAAAAATCTAGAAAAACACTAAAAAATATATTTAAATATATAATTAACATGAAAAATATGGTTTAATAATTAAAAACTTATGAATATAAACTTTCTTTTGCAAGTTTTAAAAAATTTAAATAAAATTAAATAAATTTATTTTCATTCAGATTACGAATTGAAAAAGGCTAAAAATTTATAAAGGATATTGAAATGTTGAATGATGTCTTCATGAATAATTTCTAGTTTAAACATAATCAGAAAAATTTTAGAGCAAATAAGCTTAAATTGAAAATTAGAAATATCTTTCATGGGTATTGGAATGTAAGAGGATAAATTAACTTTATTTTAATCCATAAAAATAATTAGTGGAGCATTCAAAATGAAGCAAGATATTTATGGAAGATATTAATTTTATGGGCAATTAATTTATTTAAATTATGTTTACAAAATATATCTATATTTAAAAAAAATTTAATATATATAGTAAAAATATCATTATTTTTCTTATTAGCTCCTTTTATTTTATAAAATTTTACAAATAAATTATTTTAGTTTTTACTGCATTAAACAATTTATAATCATAAAATTTAATTTTTTTTAATTAGACAATTTATTTAATTTAACATTTTAGATCTTATTAATTTTTGATTCTTTTATATGTTTTTAATATAAAATACACTACCATTAATTATAATTTCATATTTTAAATATTTTCTTCATTTTTAATATTAAATTTTATTTGATTAATGATTTATTTTTATATTTTACATTTTGCTTATATAAAATTAAATTAATTTCATTTTTATTTAAAGTTATTAATTTACTTTATATCAATTATTATGAATATTATCGATATAATTGTTTCTATTTTCATTATTTTGCTCTTTTATTACTTCTTCTTGTTGCTTTTATTTTGTTATTTATATTTTATAATAATTTATTGTATAATTTGTTTTTAACTTTAATTAATAAAATTTCTTTTTTAATTTTTAAATTGTTTTTTCTTTTTATCTAGTAAATTTTAAATTTGATAAATAGTTAAAATTTTTATAACTCTCCTTTCCTATTTTTAATTAAACTAGTTTATTACTTTTATTTTTATTTTTTATTTTTTTTGTATATTAATGAATATATACTTATAGTTGATTTTTAACTCTATTTATAAATTTATATCTTTTACCATTCTTAATTTTAAATTTAGTTTTAAACTTTTGTCTAATTATTATTTTACTGTTTTTTAATTTTTTATCTATTTATTAATTTAATTTTTTAATTTTTCAAATATTTATTTATATAAAATTTAGTTTAATGTCCTTTCCAAATCTGTTTGCAACAAATTAATATTTTTATTAATATTATTTTTTATTACTACTTTATTTAAAATATAATCTTTCTATTTTATTATTTTTTTATAGCTTTTATTTATAATTTCTAGAATTTCTAAATAATTATTAATAAATTATTTATCTTCATTAATCTTTTTAATTTAAGATATTTTAATTATAGCTTTGTTAATGAGTTTAAAGTATTAATGTTCTAATTTATATATTTTATTATTTTTATAGTTTAAATTTAACTTTTGTTTTCTAAACATTAACTTTATTTTCTCTTTAACTTTATAGTCACTATTTATCAAATATGTAATTAATTATAATTTAACTGTCTAAAGATAAATAAAATTTTTTTTTTAATTCTGCCTTAAATTTTTAAATTATTTTGATAAAATAACTGTTAAATTTAGATTTATAGATTTATACTCTTATATTTCTTAAATTATTTGAGTATTTTTTTAAACCTTAATTTATGTTATTTTAATGATTTACTTAATGATTTATCATTTAATATTTTAATTATTTTGCTTTTATTTTATATTACTCATTTAACTTATTTTAAATATGTAGTATAAAGTTTCATATAATATAAGACTTTATGAATCTTTTACTAGTTTAATTAAAGATTATTTATTTAAATCTTATCCTTTTAACATAACTGAAAAAAAAATTTTTGTTACAAAATCTCCTTAATATTTTTATTATTTTTAGTACAATTAAAAAAATTAAACTATTATAGTCCATTCTCATTTTTATCTTTAATTATTAAAAAATTTTTAGATTTTTCTATCAATTTTAAATTAAGTCTATTATAATTTTTTAATGCTATTTTAATATATAAAAAAATAATCTTTTAGTATTTTTGCTAATAACAATCTTTGCTAACCTCGAAGAAATTGACTTCTTTTCTATTGAACTAATAACTCGAAGATTTAGTCTAATTTTTTCATATACTCATAAGAACTCTTTCAAATTTTATAAATTTTAAACTTTTTTATTAAGAGTACCTGCATTAAATATAATTTTAAATTTTTACCATAATTATTAGATGCAGAAATATTTTATTTAAAAGGAATAAATAACATTAACATTTTTCTAAGCTTGCTATATCAATAATTTTTCTAATTCATTCAGTTATTTACCTATTATTTCAAAAATATATTTCTTTATTGAAACTATTCTTATAATTTTAGTTTCCTTCATTTAATATTCTCCTTTTATGTTTAAGGACTAAATTCTTAATAAACTGATTTATCAATATGTCTTTAAAAGCAGTAATTTACTTGTAGCGCATAAAATATTTTTATTTTTCTATTTATTTAATATATCCAGAGATAATAACCTTCTTCTTTTAGTCGGTTAACTTCTTTAGATAGCGAAATAATATTTGGTACTACTCTTTTCTACTTGATTTAGCTAAATTAAAGAAGTCCCTATCTAATATAAATTTTGAGTTTAAAATAAGAAAAGTAGCTTAAAAGGTAATTATCTTGTAATATTTGTGCTAAAAGAGAGTAAAAAAGTAAAATAATTTAAAATGAAAAATAAATTGATGATATAGCATAATAGAAGCGAATTGATATGTATGAAATAACGATTCACAAAAATAAAAAATTTTTTAAATAAAAAGGAAAATCATTTTTTTTATTTCTTGATGATTATAAATTTATTGATTAAATTTTCTTATTTAAATATACATTTAAAATAATATGTTATTTTAATGCTTTTAAAAATAGTACTTTATATTATAAAGCTTTAATTTTCATATTATAATTGTTATCATAGATTTTGCATAATTATGATGATATCTAAAGTTAATTATTTAAATAAATAAACTAATTTTTATTATCAAACTAATTTAAATTAAATATTATTAATTTTATTTAATTTAATTTAATTTATTTAATATAATTATTAACTCTTAATCATCATTCATAGCCTTACGATTATAGTCTTGTAATTCATGTTTACTACATCAAATCTCAATAATAAAAAATTAGGGAAATCACAAATGATTGAATAAGCAAAACTATCTCTTTATTTAAATCCTGATAAATTTCAAGAATTCCTTTTAAATTCTGCTTATTATCATTATTAACCTTTTCTTTTATACATTTTTCTTAAATATTCTTTAGTTTTAACATTTTTTTCACCTCCTACTATAATGAGAGGATCTAATATAACACCAGATCTAGCAACAGTTTCAGGAAGATTTAAATTACATTTGCTTCAATTATCATTCTAAATATCATATTTTCATATATCACTTAAATATTATTCATTTTAATTTATTCCTCCAAATGAATAAATATTTTCTTCTTTTTTATCTACTACTAAAGTTTATCCTCTTATTCCAAATGAAAATTAAGAGCAGTATTATCATTTATTCTAACTTCCTATTTTTAATTTTTCTACTGTTCTTAAGTTATTATTATTACTGAAGCCTCCAACTACATAAATAAAAATCTAAGCTGCAGCTATTCCAAAATCAGATCTTCCTTAGTTAAGTTCATTAATTTATCGATTATTTCCTTAAAAGTCAAATTATCAAGTTTCTTTTAATCCTTACTTATTTTTTTCTCCTCCAACTAAGAATAATTAATTTTTATATTCAATATTTCTACTTAAAGAAGGAACTTTTACTTATATTTATGTATTTTTTATTTATTCTGTTTTTATATTAAATAAAAATAGAAATTAAGAGTTCCATACAAGAAAGTGAATATATTATGATTCCTTGTGATTATAATCTTTTTACCTTCTTTATTTAATATCTTACTAAATTAAAATTTAATCATCTATCTTACGTTTAACTTATATCCTCTGTTATAATTATAGAATTTGAGTCTGTTAAGGTTTGGAAATTATATTAATGAATTCTCTGATAAAGTGAATGAAATTTTGCTAATGGAGTTTTATATTTTGAATATTTGGCTTTAGATGAGTTGAGTGAAAATCATATTTGAGTTATTATTATCTTAAAAGTGTTTTATTAGAATTATATTATAATGTGTTATTTGACTGAATTAGATTTAAAGCTATTAGCTAATAATTTATTATATCTTAGTTATTTTCTTTTACTTTTCTATTATTTTATTCTTCATTTCATTTAGTTCTATTCTTATTACTTTCTTCTCATTATATATTCTTCATTCTATTTCAGTATATTCACTCATTCATCGTTAATAAATGAATCTTCAAAATTGAATCTAAACACCTTATAACAAATACAGCAGCTCATTTAATCCTATAAATACTTCTAAGTCTTTAGGCATAAACTGCAAAAAGTATGTCCACAAGGTAAGAAAGTATGAATAGCATTAGTTAAGTTAAAAGTATAGAAGCAATACTAGCATAGTGAGATAGATTACATTTGATTATAAATAATTGATTAAAGGAGGTTTAAAAGGTATAATAATAACAGTTTAGATTAGAAATAAAATATTAGTATGATAAATAAATTTAATTAATTTAACTTTAAAAATCTGCTATAAAACATATTTTCTGATAAAGATTCTTATTTAAGAAGTATTTTCATATAATTTACATTAACTTTTTAATTAAAAGTTGTAAATGAAGTTTTTAATTTCCATATAAAAGCTATATATTAAAAGAGGATTTAACTTTAAGATTTATACAAATAAGATAATTATAATTAAATTAAATAATAAGGCTAAAATATTTTAAAGTAAATAACTATAGGATTTTAAAAAAATGTCGAAATTGAGAAAGGGATTCTTTCCCGCTCCAAAGAAGGAGCACGATAAACTGCAGAACTTGGAGGGAACTAAAAAACTGTAGAAAAACAACCCATGATGTAATAATGTCTATCTCGGAAGAGAAACTGAAAAAATAGAGAAAGTACACCTTAAACAGGTGGTCATAGAATTAAATTCTTCCTGATAGATGAGCATGGAACAGCTTATTAAGATAGTGCTGAACCTCAAGAAAGAGGTTAAGAAACTCCGAAAGGAAAATATTAGGATGACGGAGTAAATCTAATCCGGATTTTAAGATACACTTGATCCAAGAATGACTAATTAGGGAGAGATAAATGCTCATTGAAAATATTAGCAAGAGCAAACAGCTAAATCAAATCTTAGATACAGTAGATATAGAGATAAAATTTATAGCTGGAAATTAAAATCTCAAGCCAGCAATAAATCGAACAAACGGAAAATGAACTTAACTAAATTGCAAAATGTAGATTGAGGAAATAGGATAAAAATAGATATACATAAGAACAGTGAAGCAAACTAGATTTAGAAACAAATTTTATTTCTGTTGCTAACTAGATCACTTATTCAATAGTGAAAGAAATTTTATTAATCCAAGTAAAAATATTGAATTTGAGGAAAAAGAGAAAAAGAAATGTTAATCAGCAATTGGAAAGGAAGAATTTACAGGAGAAGTCGGAATCAAAATACATGAGACTAATTTTAACAAGATCTAAAGGAAGAAGACAACAAGAATTAAAGCAAATGGAGAGATCAAACTTAAAGACTTATTTAAGCAGTAGGTGTAAAATCGACTGCTAAACAATTTTAACTAAATAAAAAAAGTAAATAACAAAAGTTATCTTATTGAAATTGAATAATAGAAAATATAAATAAAAAATAAACGAAAGTTAAAAATAGTAAGTTATAATAAAAATTATAATATTAGTATAAAAATATTTAAAATAAAATAATAATGTAAAATGCATGTGATACTTATGATCATAATAAATATTAATAAAAACAGATAAACTATATTTTTACTATCTAAATAATTATTATAATTATAATTAAAACAATTTGAATTTAAGAATTCTAAATAATTATTTTAAAGCTTAAAATAATTAATAAAATAAATAAAAACTGATTAAACTAAAATTAATTTATTGATATATAGAGTAGTTAAATAAATTAAAGCATTAATAATTAAAAATTTAATAATTAAAATAAAAAATAGTATCTTAAAATAATTTAAGTTATATTGAAATAAAATACTTCTAAACAAAAAAGTATTATCTATACCATAAATATTAAAAAATAATTATGATTATTTATATTTATAATAAATCATAATTTGTAAGTAATTAATATAAAATTAAAACATCGATGTAAGAGAAGTTATATATCTAAAAATTTAAATTAATCTTATAAGAAAAATAACTATAAAAATACAAATATTTATTAACTAAAATTGCTAAACATTTATATTATTAAAATAGATAAATATAAATTCTTATTAATGTAACAAATTAAAATTTAATGGTCTACAATTATAAAATTTATTTAATTTGCTCTTATAAATTTAAAAATGTTGTCAAAAAGTTATTTATAATAATAGATCTATTTAAAATAGAAAATTATTTAAAGATGTTTGAAGAAATAAATACAAAAAGATATAAATATATTTTAAATTATTTTATATTTTTTATAGTTTATTTATCTACTCAGAAATTATAAATAAATATTAGAAGATTATATTAAATTAATTAAATTTTTTAATATTCTATCTCATAATTGAAAAGATGTTTTTATACTTTTTTTATAATAAATTATTTATTTTTTTATAAAAATTAAATAAAATATTGATTGATCTCTTTTTATATTAAATATTTTAAATTATAGGATCTCTTATTTTTAGTTAATTAGAATTATTTTTTTATTATTTATCCTTTATAAGATATAAAACTTCAATACTAAATTTTTGAAATTTTATTGAAAATGGAATTAATATTTTTTACAAAAATAGTTTTAATTTAATAAGATGAAAAGTATATATCTGAATTTTATAATTATCAAAAATTTTATGATAGCTAATTTTTCTTTATTCTTGTTGAGAAGTTATTTATTAAACGGTAAGCATGGATCCTGCCATTATCTCTTAAGTTTATTCCTGGACTCTTCTTTCTAGTAAAATTTTTGAGTTAAAGTTTTGGGACGGTAGTCTAAAATTCATTTTATTTTTTTATTTAGGGTTAAGAATTTTTTAGCCTGTGAAAGTATATCTTTTTTATTTTAATTGAGAAGGAAAAATTGTTTCTTTGCTTTATTTTTCTTAAATAATCGCAGATGATGTTTAATAACTCTTATAAATTAAGCTTTAAATTGCTATTAAAAAAAGTAAACGATAGAAAGATTATAGAATTAAGTCTTTACAACCTCCTTAGAGTAAGAGATGAAGCATAAAGTTATATTTCTTATAATAATGTTTTCTTAAACACAATAATCTTTTTAATAAACTCAACCCTTACATCTTAAAAAGCCTAGCAAGAGGTAGAAATTAATTTCTGAGACACTAATTAAACCAGAGCAAAAAAGAAAATAGAAAAAAATGTTAAAAACTATATAAAAGAATAAAAAAGAGTAGAGTAAAAGATAAAATTCTATCTATAAAAATAAATTAAAAATATATCTAAATATTAAGACAAACAAAAAGAAAGTCTAAATCAAGTATATCAATGCTAAAAATATTAAAAAAACATTTTGAATATATTTTGCGAAAAAATCCTGAAATAGCTTTTGATTAGAGAAATTAAAAAATTAATTTGAAAGAAATTATTTTGGTTAAAGAAATAAGGATACAAAATGGAAAAAGTATTTAACGTTAAATTTCTACTATTATTAATACTTTAAAAAGTTGGCAAATCTTGGGTTTTTAAGCTGCTAAGCAACAATTTCTTAAAGACAATTGGATTATAAGAAAGAGCAAAATTTGATTGAAGAAGTGGCCAAGTATAATCATAAATAGTTAGCTTTCAGATTTAAAAATAAAATTTAATTTATTTTTTAATTTAAAATAAATGGATAAGCTATAGTGCTTCAAGTGTAGGCAATTTTATGACTTTTAAAATTATTCTCCTAAAAAACTCTTATGCACTCATACTCTTTGCTTTGCATGCTGCATTGAATAGTAAATTCACAGGCAATTTTTTATGTGTCCTTTCGATTTCCAGATGTTTGAAAGATAGATTTTTTAGTTATAACCTGATGAGAATATTTTATAATTACTAACTATTAAATCTCAAAAAACAGAATAATAAAAATAACTCCAAGACTAGTTTGCTAGAATCCAAAACGTAGTAATGGAAAATAAAAATAACTAATAGAGATATTGGAAGAGTTAAGTGGCTTAAACTGAAAAGAGTCTAGTAACTATTAAAGATTAAATAACTTAGAAGTTAAACCATTCTAAGCAAACCAAAACAGATTAAATATTAAGCATGCTATTTAATCTATTAAATGGAATAAATAACTGAATGGAAATAAAAGAATAAAGAGATATATAAATCATTATCTATTAGAATAGAATAGTAAATAGCTTCGAAGAACTAAATATGCATAATTTGTTTTAACTATACAAAGAATTAACTCACTTCATAAACCAGAAGATTTACTATCCCTCTGATCAAAAAATAAAACTATAAAGTCAATCTAGTAAAAATAATCCAAATATTTCCAAGTTACTAGAAATTACTATTAAAGCTTATGAAACTAAAAAAACTATAAAATTCATTTAAAAGCACTAAAATTATTATAAAACAGTTGGAGAACACTTGAATGAATTATATTAAAAGAAAGACGAAGAAGCTACTTGAATACTATAAATTAGAGAAGATTTATTAAGAGCTAAATTTTCTGAAACGCACAAATAAATTGAATCTTATTTTTAGTAATATTTTTCCAGTATAGTAGAGACCGAAGAAGCTGCTTAAAATAGATAAATCCTCGATATATTACTTCTAGAAATTGGAGAAAAACTAAAAACTTTAAACTTTAAATTAAATATAGGCTGCAATCCAATAAGTTAATGAAACACAGGACAAAGAAATTTTCTGACTTTTAAAGTGAATAAGGATTGCTTTATTTATAAATTAGGATTATTGGGTATACGTTAAATATCTTAAATTGTTTATATTAGAAAGCTATAGATTCATAAAGGTAACAAAGCGCAACCTGATTTCCAAAACGAAATTGTTCATTCTTTTGAAGGATCTTATTAGCTAAAAACTTCAGATCCACAAGGAATAGAACTCATCAGAACATGAAGATAATTTATAAATGCATCAGCTAACTAACTTTACACTTTAATGATAGTGCTTGAAGGTGGAAATATGTATACTGGTTCTATAGATAATTTCAAAGCTTTTGCAAAAGTAAAGGAATATACTTTACAGCTTTATGAAACTTAAAACATTCCGACAGGTGATTCTTCTCTTTATAAATAAGGACCACTAGTAGACTTCTTTATAGCTTTTGATTGAAAAACTCAAAAAACTTATTTTACAAATTTTAGTACTTAAATTTTAAAATCTTTGAGTAAATGTTTTAATTATTATGTATATTAGCACTTAGACACACAAATAAAGCATTAAAATTTATTTATTTAATTCTATGAAATTCTAGTTTTAAGCACTTCATGTTGGAAACTTAAAAAGCTTAATTTAAATATTTAATAATAAATTAAGAGCTTTGATATTAACTGTAAATCTAAAAATTCAACCAATATCTAGCAAAATCTTTAATTAATTTTAACGTATTTTAGTAGTAAAGCTATTCAAATAAATAACAAGCTTATATGGTTATTTATTATAAATTTAGAGTGAAACAATAAGTTAAACGAAGATTTAAAATTATTTAGCTTAAATAAACCTAAATTTAAGATTTAGTAGCTATTTTGATTTTAATTATCTAATTTAATTTATTTAAAAGGTTAAACAAAAGGAATCATGATATTCATTTTGATATGATACTTGATTATTTTATTTTTCTAACTTAATTAAAGAATTTTATAGAGTTCATTTAAAAATAATGCAAAAGGAAATTAATGCTTGGATTATTTTATATGAGTTAAATTAATTTATTATAATATAGATGCAAAATGAACTCACATTTCACCGATTGTAAAAATTTAATCTTTATGAATATTTACTTGGAATATTTCAATGATATATCTACTTTATTTTTTCGTTGTATTTTTTACTTTTGTTATCACTTTCACTAACTAGCTATCTTTCTCATTAATTTTATGATTAGTTGGTCATTTTAATTGTAGCAACTTATAATAAATGTATTAGTTATTTCTAATATTTTAAATAAGCTTCACTTTTTACGTATTTTAGAATATATACTTAGATATTTTTGGTTTATTTTATTTTTCCTATAGCTTTATATGATTTTATAATGTCATGCATAATATCAAAAGTGTAAACTCTAGGTAAAGAATTTTTTGTATAAAAGCTTAAACGAAATGAAATTAATTAGTTTCTATTTTTGGTTTTGTATAATGTAGAAGCAATTTCTTGACTTTGTAATTAATAAATCATTTTATTCATAATCTTTGTTTGATATATAATTTTATCAAAATTAAGTGACTTTAAAATGATAAATCTAATTTAATAAAGATAGGAACAAAAATTTTTTAAACTTGCTGTCCAATTAAATTCTCTCCTTTATTTTTTAATAAATTTTCTTTACTCCTAAGATAGTTTGAAAAGCTAACAAATAACTAGTTGATTCTTTAGAGTAATAATACATTTAGAAATTATTATATTTTGCTTTTTTCTTCTTATTTATATCTACAAATGACTTTCATTTATAACTTAATTTAGTTAAATAATCTCTAAATTAGGAAATGCTATTTACTTTTTATAGTTGTTTATACCTTGAGAATTTTATCCTTCCATTATGAATTTCTTATAATTTCATTTAGTTATCTTCATAGTCGTTCTCTATAATCTTTCAGAGATTATCTATTCTTTATTTATTAATTTGGTAAGTAGAATTAGTTTATCATAGACATTAAATGATAAGAATATTAAATCCCTTTAATAATTTATAGCCTATTCATATTTAACCTTGCTATTATACATTTATATTATAATTTTCCTATTATTCTCAATATATATTTATATAGCTCAATCTTAGTTATGTTTGAATAAGTAATCATTTCCCAATTAAAGTATAGTATAAATACTTAGGTAGAAAAAAATAAATTCCTAAAGATAAAAAATTGAAATAGAATAAATAAACAAAATTAAAAGAAAAAAGACTTTAGATAATTATAAAAACTAAATTTAGAAAATAGCAAAAGATAAAATGTTATTTAAAAGAATAGACAACTTTGAACAAGAAAGGTAAATATTCATATTCAAGTTTAGAAAGCTATTAAATCTTGACTACTAAAATATAATTGTATACTTAAATAAATACATCAAAAGACCTTTATTATATATATTCCCTGCTTTTATTTCTATAAAAGAGCTATTGTAAATAAATATTTTATAAATGGATTTTATATCATTTAGCACATTAAAACTTTTAATTATTATTCTTATTCAATCATCTTAATATTCTACTATTAAGAAAACTATTTTATTATTAACGTTTTGATAGTAATCTCATATCTTATTGGTAGTAGCTTACGTTTAGAAAATTAAATTACTACAATTAAATTTCTCTTTTACAACTTTTTAAATAAAGAAGGATTTGATAAAAATTTAATACGAAGAGTTTTATATAAAGGTTTCTAATAAAAGGAACTTTATGTTTAATAACTTTTTGTGCTGTTCGATTGAGTTTTTTAAATTTGATATGAGTAATCTTTAATTTACTAATAACAATTAGCTATAATTACAGTTTTAAAAATACTATGCTAGAAATATTTATTTATCTCTTGTTACAAAATTTGAAAAGGCTTTTTAGTAACTCTCAAGGAGTAAAAGTAAGCTACATTCTAGAATCTCTAGGACTAAAAAATTACCAGGACAAAAAATATTTCAGAAAAAAGATTAAGAAAAAATAGAAAAAAGTGCTGGTACTATAAACAAATAAGCCATGTTTTACGACAATTTTTTCTAAAAAAACTCAAGTCAGGAGAACAACAAAAAAAGTGAAGGATGTTGAATTACCTTGAATAACTGAAAAAGGAGTTTATAAATAGAAATTTCTAAAAAACTGATGATATTTTTTTAGTAACCTATCAAATATGAAAAAAGTCGTGGTATTCATCCAATTTAAAAAATGGCAGAATGTACCTAGTTAAAAGCCAAGAACAACTAAAACCGTAACACTTAAGTATATTATTAATATTAATATGATAAAATAAAATAAATCTTGTTTCTTACATTTTGAAGTATTCATTTTTTACATTATTTAATTAAATATTTATTTATTTTCATATTTATTCTAATTTTCTTACTAAATATAATTGTTCATATTTCAATTCTATTACCCATTATTTTAATTTTTATATTTATTTTTTGTTTATTTTTATAAAAGATGCTAAATAACTATTTTATTAATTTTTTTTAATTATTGAGTAATTAAATATTAAAACTAAACATATTTTCTTGGAATTTTTAAATGATACAAAAAGATTCAAAAAGATTCAAAAGATTACTAGTAAATTTAATTTTTTTTAATTTTAATTTTATTATTATATTTTTCCCTTAGAATGTATTATTATATCCATATTTTAACATAATAAAAGCGGTTCATTGAAAAATTTCCAGAAAATTCTTAAATTTTAAATTAAAGTATCAAAATAGCAATTTTATGTTTTTCTTTCTTAAATTAAATTTGCAAATTATTTTATTAGTCGATCATTCTTAAATTCTTTCTTTATTCTTAATACTTACATTAATCAAAATTTTTTATTTCATCTTTATTTTTTTGCATGATAAAATAAAGTAATTTTTTATTTTTCTAATTTCCTTAAGATAAATAGATTATATAATAAAAAGAATTATAAAATTATAAAGTAAAATATAAGTAAACTTATACAAGAATTAATAAAATAAGAATGACGGTTATTTTCTGAGAATGGGATCCTAAAACTTAAATAAAGAATTAAATAAAAATTAGGTCCTTACTATTGACCGCAGTATAGATAAAAAAGGTAAATAAACAATTTAAAAAGGAAATTTATAGTAGATTTGTAACTTAAGAGGTAAGCATGGAAATCATATAAACAGAAAGAGGATTAACTGTTTAGATTATATATAAAATTAATAGTCCAACAAAACAGATAATTAGAGATCTTTTGCATATTGAGAAAGAGCGAAAAACCTATACAAAACTAAATTTGCAAGGGAATGCTAGCACTGTGGAAGACTTATGTAAAGAATTTTTTAACTTAAAAATCTTTATTAAAGAGCTGTGCACCCTTGAGGTACTACGAGCTCTATAATCTCATTTATTTATAAGAAAAATAACTATAAAAGGAATAATATTTATAAACTTAATTTATTAAAATTTTTAAACATTATATTATTAAAATAGATTAATATAAATGATATTAAGGTAACAAACTAATATTTAATGGGCTACAATTATAAAACTTATTTAATTTGTTCTTATAAATTTAAAAATTTGGTCAAAAAATAGTTTATAGGTAATAGATCTATTTATGATAGAAAATTATTAAAAAATAACTGAAAATAAAAGGGAATATAGAATTTTAGGATATTTTATATTGTTTAGATCTTATTATTTGCTTAGAAACTAAATATAAAAATTTAAAGATTATATTTAGAATTTTAATTTCTTAATATTCTATTTCATAATTTAAAATAGTTTTTATACTTTTTATTTTATAATTAATATGATTATTGAGCGTATTGCACCTCGTTGGCGCGCAATTCTTTTAATATTAATATTGGAAAAGATATTCTCATACTTCCTGTAGTCATTCTAGCTGTCCAATGAATCTCGTCATCTTCTCCAAATGGGTATCTACTTATTAAAAATTATTCTTGAGACTTGGATAAATGCTCCAGTCTTCTTGAATAAGATCCAAATAAGAATTAGTAATTTAGGTTATTAGTTGACCTGTCAGTCAAACTTTCATTCTGTAAGTGAGAGCCTGCGGGCAAATTAGACTTGTTTCTTCCGAGCTTGCTCCCCCTTCCTTGTGATGGATCTAGTGCGAGATTACTCGCAAAGTAGTATACACTACACCAGATTACCTAGTAGTTCTCCTGACTGCGACCAACATCTATATTTTTATATAATAATTTTTTAATTATTTTAAGAATAATTAAATAAAATATTAATTAATCTCCTCTATATTAAATATTTTCTTAAGAGGAACATTTATTTTTAGTTAATTAGAATTATCTTTTTTAACTTTTATAAGATAGAAAATTTAATAATAACTTTATAGAAAAATAATTAGAATTTAATTAAGTGAATCTTGCAAAAAGAAAACTATTTTAAAAGAGATTAAAATTGATATCTAAATTTTATAATTATCAACGTTTTTTTGATAGCAATTTTTCTTAAATTTGATAAGACATTTTTTAGAAAATGGTAAATATGAATCCAGACATTATCTCCTAAATTTTTTCCTGAACTCTTCTTTCTAGTAAAGTATTTGTGTCAGAGTTTAGTAACGGTAGTTATTTATAATAAAAAATAAAGAAATTTACGGAATTCGATGGAGAGAGATATTAAAGTGGAAGAGAGCTATTAATTTAAAATTCGATATTTTTTCAGATTTTCCATTAAAGTAAGATTTTATTATACTACTATCATTAACTTGACTTAAATGATATTCTGAGTGTTTAGTTGATCGTAATAATAATAATAATAGTAATAATAATAATAATAATAATAATAATAATAATAATAATAATAATAATAATAATAATAATAATAATAATAATAATAATAATAATAATAATAATAATAATAATAATAATAATAATAATAATAATAATAATAATAATAATAATAATAATAATAATAATAATAATAATAATAATAATAATAATAATAATAATAATAATAATAATAATAATAATAATAATAATAATAATAATAATAATAATAATAATAATAATAATAATAATAATAATAATAATAATAATAATAATAATAATAATAATAATAATAATAATAATAATAATAATAATAATAATAATAATAATAATAATAATAATAATAATAATAATAATAATAATAATAATAATAATAATAATAATAATAATAATAATAATAATAATAATAATAATAATAATAATAATAATAATAATAATAATAATAATAATAATAATAATAATAATAATAATAATAATAATAATAATAATAATAATAATAATAATAATAATAATAATAATAATAATAATAATAATAATATAATAATAATAATAATAATAATAATAATAATAATAATAATAATAATAATAATAATAATAATAATAATAATAATAATAATAATAATAATAATAATAATAATAATAATAATAATAATAATAATAATAATAATAATAATAATAATAGTACCAATAATAATAATAATAATAATAATAATAATAATAATAATAATAATAATAATAATAATAATAATAATAATAATAGTAATAATAATAATAATAATAATAATAATAATAATAATAATAATAATAATAATAATAATAGTAATAATAATAATAGAAATAATAATAATAATAATAATAATAATAATAATAATAATAATAATAATAATAATAATAATAATAATAATAATATACTTAATTTTTTTAAGTTTTTGCTCTCCCTGAGCTTTCAAACAGGTACCTGCAGCCATTTCTTTTACGTGGATGAATACTACGACTTTTTTTATACGTGGTAGGCTACCACTAATAGCTATTTTCAGTTCTCGCTAAAATTTTCTATTTATAAATTTCATCTTTCGTTATTCAGAGTTTATTAAGGTTTCTTCATGTCCTTCGTTCTTCTTTTATTTGGAGTTTCTCTCAAGCTCAGCATTGTCGTAGAATGTGATTATTCGCCTTACAGTATCAGCAGTTTTTGGTCTATTTTTCTTAAATCTTCTTCTAAAAAACTTGTTTTCCCAGTTTCTCTATTCTCATTTATAAGTTTATATCAATTTTTTCTTCTTGTTTCAATTATTAGTCAGTTAATTTAACTTATTCTTTTTCTTAATCATGTTCTATTATTAACTAACTATGGATAGCCATTGTTCATAAAGTTATAATTATGTTATTAAGTTATTTTAGATTAACTGACGACGTAGTATTAATAATTCATTATTTTTGCCGTAAATACCGTTCATTAATCCCCTTATTTTTTCCCCTTGATTGTAAATTATTTCTTCGTATTTTTGGATTAGTTTTTTCATTTGATCTAACTGACTTTAGAGCTTTTATCAGCTTCACTCTTAGATTACTGAATATCGATTGGTCTGACAATAACTTTTCCTTCAGAAGAAGAACTTGAATTTACTTTTTGCTGTTAAATTTTCTGCATTTCTTTTTTGCTTTTCTTTTTAAGTTACTTAGTTAATTCTTTGAGAGACGAACAGATTATCCCATTTTTTTCCTTTTAGTTAATCGTATTAATGCTCAAATTTATATACTTAAAATAAATAATGTTTCAATAAAAAGTTTAATTTAAAATTCATAAATATGCACTAGAAGAAAAATACAAGTAAATAGATGCTTCAAACAACTTAATTGAATAATTAAAAACATAAACTAGCAATTTCTTCATCGCTTTATAAATAATTTATACATTTATTCTTTAATTGCATGATATTTATAAATCTTATTAGATTATAATTTTTAAATTATACTGATTTTATTTAAATGTCAATATCATATTTCATAAATTTTTGTCTATAGATTTTTTGATAAAAAAGTGGTTCTGAATCTTCAGAAAGAGGTCAAAAACTAAAGAAAGATAATAAGAGATTGATGGAAAAACTTGAAATAGAATTGAAACTTATGACCTAATAAAGAGACCTTATTGCTTTTTGAAATATTTTGAAAGATCAGAAAAACAAATAAAAGAACTAAAAATAGAGGCATAAAGAACTAGATAGAAAAGATTAACAAAAATTAACAAAAAAGAGAAAATGAATCTAAGAAAATAAGGAATTGATTTAATTTGAAATCATAATGAATAGTCTAATTACAATAAAATAAAAAATTAATCTTATAAATGAATTATATTTTATATAAATATAAAGAAATTTTATTTATAAATTCCTTTATTTATTTTTATTTCCTAATTTACAATATATTTAGTATCAATTTATCACTTTAATTTACTGAGGAACTTTCTTATAATTAAATATAACCACATAAGTAATAAGAAAGTTAAGTGCTTCTCAAAGGTGTATAATTATTGGCTAATTTATCTTCCTAAGTTTATAAAAATGATAGTTGTCATTAAAATAATCTTCAAAAAGGCTACTGAGGGGATCGAACCCTCGACCTTTTGATTACAAATCAAACGCACTACCACTATGCTAAGCAGCCTAGTTAAAATGCACTTCTTGTTTCATTTAAAAAGATATTATAGTCTATTAATACAAGATTTCTACTCTATAACAAAACCTTTATTCTAATTTAAAAGTATTCCAGTATAATAAAATGTATAATACTTAAATCTTAATAAAAGCTAAGATGTGTTTAATATAGAGTAGAGAAGAACAAACTTAATAGTAGTAATAATATTTTATAAATCAGTTGGATGAGAATTTTATATTATAAGTATTAGTTCTGATATTCCTTTTATTAATAAAAATGCGCTATCCGGGACTCGAACCCAACTGCTTGGAAGGCAGTTATCCTAACCACTAGACTAATAGCGCCTTATTTTATAAGTAATAACTCTTTTTTAAACTAAAATAATGTTCTAAACATTCTAAGTGAATATTGACACTATCTTTTAAAAGGTTAAATAAGCAGAACAATTTATAAAAATTTGCAATTAAAAAAAATCTTTTTAATTTTTATTCTAGGATATATCTCACTAAGTTGGAATAAAATGGAAGAAAATTATCTTTCATTTATAAGTTAAACCTATAACAAATTTTAGTCAATAATAAAATAAAAAAGAATCTACATTTACGCTAAAAACTCAAGGTTTTTAATATATTTTGACTTGAGCATTATGACTAAAAATCTCGAAAGCTATTAAGTTAAATAATATTTAAAGAAAAGTATATAAATTTTATAAAATAACTATCTTTCTTTATTAAATTAGTATTTTTATTTAAAAGGGATATAAAAATTAATTTTAAATCATATACTAAAAGTTTAAAGAGAGATTCTATATAGTAGCCACATAATGTATAAGGAAATATAACTTAATGTAAGGAGTCTAATAAAATTATGTATTATTTGCTATTATAAATTGAGAATATTAGCATTCAATATGATTAAGATTTATAAATGCATTAGTCTAATAGATTTTATATCTTTCAGAGTTTGGACTTCTCTTTAAATTGATATCCAAAATATTAATAATCAAGCATTTTTATATATTTAAGCAAAGCTTAAGCATAAATATAAGGCTTTATGGTGTAAGGGTAGCACGTGGGCCTACGGAGCCCAAAATTGGGGTTCAAATCCCTGTAGAGTCGCTTTTTATTAATCTTTATAAAAAATATAGCTTAGTAAGTTAATTAAATAAACAAAAGAGTGATTATAATATAAATATTTATAGCTAAATGTATCATATTATAAGTAAATACTCTAAAATTAAAATATAAATATGCCTAAATTAGATGCTCTAATTTATCTACAATTTTAATATTTTATTGATAACTTTATTTATAATCTAAAATAAGGTTTAAAGCTCTTCTAAAATTCCTATGACAAAGATAAAATTTGGTAAAATAAAATAAAGATTTGCTTAAAACTTAGAACATTAAGTATTTGCATTTCTGTTTAATTAAGAGATTCATTTTAATACTTTTGAAGGAAGTTTTAAATATAACTTCGTTATACTTTGCATTATTATAATCATCCAACTCCTTTTTATTTGTTAGTTCTTAATTCTAATTTATAGAGATTTGTTAGTGGCTTACATTATAAAAATATGTAAATATGATAAACATACCATTTGGTATAGTTTATTTTACCTAATTTTTAATGTAAATAAATTATTAGCTAATTAACTATTAACTTTATTCAATAAAGCTAAGTCTGAACCTTATTCAATGTCAGTTATATTGTAGTATCTCATAATTCTATCATCTCTTGTTGAAAGATTTAACAAGTATTTTAGAGCTAAAAAGCTAAGTATAGCTTAACCTGCATTTAAAGCTTATTATTAATTAAAAAATTTCTATAAAGATGCTATTTTGATTCTACATGATTTATAACTAAGATTTCTAGAAAATTAACATATTTAAATATTTCAACTAATATTTAAAAATTTGATAGCTGCATCTAAGATCTATTTAGTGTTCTATGAAATAAGCCCTTACTTTATTTAAACTTAAGAATAAAAATTAATTATTTACTTTATATTCTCAAATTATATAATGTAAAAGCTTTTAAAATAAGTTTTTTAAGTTTTTCAATCGAAAGCTATAAAGAAATCTAATAGTGGTCCTTTTTTGTAAAGAGAAGAATCACCTGCTGGAATGTTCTAAGTCTCATAAAGTTCTAGGGTATATTACTTTATCCTTACGTTAGTCTTGAAATAGTCTATATTTCCACAATACATATTTCCACCTTCAAACACAATCATTAAAGTGTATATCTAGTTTGCTTATATATTTATAAAATCATTCCATGTTTTTATAAATTCGACTGTATTGGGAGTTGAAGCTTCAAGTTCAAGCGATCCTTCAAAAGAATGAATAATTTCGCTTTAAAAATCTGGATTAACTTTGTTACCTTTATGAATCTAGAGATTTCTAATATAAACAATTTAAGATTTTTAGCATTTACCTAAAAATCCTAACTTATAAATATAACAATCTTCATTTACTTTAAAAGTCAGAAAATTTCTTTATCCTGTTATCTTTCAGTTACTATAAATGCTAAATTTTATATTTAATTTAAATCTTAAAGTTTTTAATTTTAGGCCTATTTCTAGAAGTAAGATATCGAGAAGTTATCTATTTGAAGCAGCTTCTTCAGATTCTACTATACTTGAAAAATATTTCTAAAACTAAGTTTCAATTTATCCGTTCATTCCAGAAAATTTATTAGATTTTAATAAATCTTCCTTAATTTATAGTATTCAAGTGGCTTCTTCGTCATTCTATTAGAATAAATTTTTTAAATATTCTCCTACTGTTTTATAATATTTTTAGGGCTTTTAATCAATATATTTTATCGTTTTGAGAGTTTCAGGAGCTTTTAATCTGATTTATAGTAACTTGGAAATGTTTTGATGGTTTGTATTTGATTGACTCTATAGTTTTATTTTTTGCCCAGAGAGATAGTAATTTTTTTGATTTATGAAGTTAGTTATTTCTTTGTAAAGTTAAAACAGATTAAGTAAAGTTAGCTCTCTAAATCTGTTTTCTATTCTATTCTAATAGATAATGATTTATATATCTCTTTATTCTTTTATTTCCATTCAGTTATTTATTCCATTTAATAGACTAAATAGCAAGCTTAATATTTAATCTGTTTTAGTTTGTTTAGAATGGTTTAACTTCTAAGTTATTTAATCTTTAATAGTTACTAGACTCTTTTCAGTTTAAGCCATTTAACTCTTCCAATATCTCTATTAGTTATTTTTATTTTCCATTACTACGTTTTGGATTCTAGCAAACTAATCTTAGAGCTATTTTTATTATTCTGTTTTTTGAGATTTTAATAGTTAGTAATTATAAAATATTCTCATCAGGTTATAACTAAAAAATTTATCTTTCAAACATCAGGAAATCGAAAGGGCACATAAAAAAAATGGCTATGAATTTACTATTCAATACAGCATGCGAAGCAAAGAGTATGAGTGCATCAGAGTTTTTTAGGAGAATAATTTTAAAAGTTATAAAGTTGTTTACACTTGTAGCAATAAAGCTATTCCATTTAATATAAATTTTAAAAGTTAAAAGTTAAAATAATTTAATTACAAACTAAAATTAAAATTATTAATATCCTTTATATTTTGGCTATAGTAGGATGTATAACTATATTTCTAGGTATATTTAACTCACTTAAAATTAGGATAAAGGGAATATAAGAAAATAAGCTAATTTTACTGAAATACAAATATTAAGATAGGAACTTTAGTCATTTAGCAAGAAATGTATATTTAATGTAAAATAAATTACTATTGACTGAAATATTTCGAATCCTCCTTCTAGTAATCTTTTATTTAACTTATAGTGAGATTAATAATTTTTTATTCATGATTCACTTAATTATTTTGATTTTCCTGAGTTTGCAATATTAAATTAATAACAATATGGATATAATTTAGTTTTGATTCATTAAGATACTAAAAATAGTAAATTTTAAACTATTCTTATGCCTCTGATACGAATAAGCTTATCCAAATATAAGAAAATATTTCCTATATTAGAAAATAAAAATATAAGGATATAGTCCATTAAATGACAACTGAGAGCCTGTTTTTTATATCTGGTTATTAATCCAAATCATAAAAACTAAAAAAAACTTGGTTCAGATAAAAGATGCCAATATATTTGTTAGATGCCTAAATAACACAAGGCTTCTGGTATAATATTTAAATGTTACTTACGGCAAGTGGAACAAGCTTCTTTAACAAGAAAAAAAAATGAATAGAAACCAAAAGCTTAAATTAGAATAAACTAGAGAATATTCTCTATATATGACGGAGATAATAGTATGAAAATGATTTAAATAAATCTAGTCTATTAAACTTTCTTAGAAAGTCATTATAAATAATCTTGGTTTTTCTAAGAATAATATATTTATTATTATCATATCTTACATGCAATATAGGATTTAAATAAAGTAGCGAGTTTTAAGAAGACTTAAGAAATTATTTTAGATTCTGGTTGCCTAAAATTTAAACTTAGATATTATTAGATTATTTTTCTATTATTGCTCTATATTTTAGTTTGAAAATTTATTTATTTTATAATTGCATACTTAGAATTTAAAACTTAATCAATAAATAATAAATAAATAAATAAATTTCATTATAGAGCGCGTAGCACTTTCGTTGGTGCGCAGCTCTTTAAAAAAAATGTTTCATACTGACGAGAATGTTTGTTACTGATAAAATTATCAGATACTGATAAACCTTGTTCAATACTGGTATAATTATTCAGTAATGATAAAAATGTTCAATACTGATATAATTTTAGAATACTTGTAATCTTTAATACTTGCTGGAGGTCCAAGGACATGGCAGGATTGTGTCTCATTGCATCACCAAAGAAGAGGACGACATGTGTTAATTATGGGTACTTAAATTCCCCACCTCTGATGAAGATGACCTTGTTGTTCACCTTCGAACAACTATGGCGGTTTTAAAAAATAAAATATATAATAATTTTAAGGTTTATCAACAATCTTAAAGTTATTTTTTCAGAAAATCTATCAAATAAATTATTTTTTATTTCTTAAAAGTTCCTTTCTCTTCACTAACTAATTTTAGCAAACAAGTTGCTTACTGTGATTCCAAATGTATATAGTAATATATTTTAGCCTTCTATTTAAGATATTTGATAAAAAGCTTTTCATTAGAATTAAGTAGTTTTATACATATTTTTTTTTGTAGACTTATTTTATGCAAATTATTCCAAAACCTGGTAGAATTATTAAGAAAAACATTTGGGATAATTAAACTTCAAACTGCTAGATATTTATTGGCTTAATCTTATCCTTATTTCTACCTTTAGGTATTATCGTTCTTAAAGTGTAATAATTTAATTTTTTTATTAGCTTAAAAATTAAATAATCATAAGCGTCAAATGATCAGAGTATAATTATTAATTTAAGAATAGATAATTCACACTAAAGCTTAGCATTATACATCTTTATTTATATTATAGCAAGCATTGGATATGTTTAATACTAATATTTATTAGTTATGCTTTATTAAATATCAGCTGCTTAATTAAATATATTGTAAATTTTGTGAAAGTTACAAGCTTAAATTCATAAAATGATTATTATACATAAATTATTTTATTTTAAGTTGATATTAATAAGGTACTTTTACTTAAAGATATAAGCTTAATCCTTATATAAAAGAACTTTAAATTTAAAGATTAAAGCTTATTAAACATTTAAGATATTCATACTAAATATTTTTATTTTTGCTTATTTAGTTTATTTTAAAGGATCACTTTTATTATTTTCAAAAATTAAATAGTTTAAGGATTTGATAGAAAAAAAATTTATTATATCCCTTAATTTTAAATTATATCTGCTTCTGGAAATATTATTATGAGAACTTAATATTTTTTATCAATTCTAAGCTTCTTCTTTACTTTAGTCATCTTTATGTTTATCATTTATTTTAAAGGTTTTTAGCACTTTTTATTAATTTTAATGATTATTTATCTTTCTAGCTTTTAGTAATAATTCTTCAACTTTAATATCATGATTCAGATTTAAAAAAACACATAATTTTAATTTAGCTTTCCTTATTATTGCTTCCTCTTACTCTTTTTTATTTAAAAAGAATTTATAATCCAGATTTATTAACTTAGTTACGCTAGGAGATTCTTTAAATTTTATCTGTTTCAAATAGTTTTTAAGTAATATTTTTCAAAGTTTTATGAAAATTACATTTCACAAAATCTCTTTAAGCGAAAATTTTTCAGATTCAAATTGTTCTCCAATAAATCCCATAAGCAATTGTTTTAATTTTAGTTTTTTATTTAGTTCCTTACAAATCTAATAACCTCTTAGCCCCATGAAAATGATAGGATAAAACTTAATTCTAAATGATTAGATTTTGAGACTATCTAACAATTATATAGGATTGGATATTCTTATCTAATTTTAGACTTTTACTTTTAAAAATTTTACTTCTTTCCTAAAATTATCAGGTTTACACTTTCCACTTTATAAAGATAGTTATACATACAAATTAAATTATTAAGATAATCAATTTATTTTATTAACTCAGCTAAATCATTCATAGATTAGATTTTCTACAAC